>APFE031494817.1:4752-31498 GCA_000404065.3 Pinus taeda
TTTCTAGAACCTCACCATCCATCTCACTCAAGAACCTTAAAATGTTTGAGTGTCTACCTACCTTGCTCCATGAGATGTCTGCAATCATACCCTTATTTGTGGTGACCTAGTCTCTCTCACCTAATCCTCATCGAGCAACCCAATTTCAAACATTCAAGCCCTTATGCACATCATAACTAGCCTAAAACCCTAATTCATCAAGCTCTCTTGGCTATGGTTTTGTGGAGAGAGCTCTCTACGCTTGGTAGGGGTAGATACCAAGTCAAAAGTTTGTCCTCATCAACTTAATGGAGCTAGAGAGTAATAACACATTTAAAAAAATATTGTTAAGTCTTACAAAATTAATATCTTCATATTATTAATTTGGAAATATTTGATTCTAATCAATATCATTTAAAAATATTATAGTCATTAGTTCAAAATCAATATCATAACTATTAATAGTTGAAAACTTCAATCAAAAGAAGAAAAAAAAATGAATTCAACTATAGCAATTTTCCCAATTAAAAACCATCCCATTTAAGAATCACCATAATCATGCATGAAAATAATTTCTTAATACCATTAAGTTTTGGAGTAATGTCTAAAAGAGAATTTTTAGAATTTGTGATTTGTTTTTAGTTAGAATGTGGTGAGAAAATATATGATTTATATTATTTAAAAAAGTTTCTTTTTTTTTTAATTACATATATAGATTCAGTCTCGTTAAAAACAAACCTATATAACATTTTAATAAAAAAATTACTAATTAAATTAGTGATTTCACTGAATTTTTCAAAAATATAAAAAAACTTTTCCAAAAATAACACTTGACTTTAAAAAACTGCCACTTCGTCCACACCAGAGAATCGATAATCAACATAATTTTAATTTGTATACCTTTCTGTACCAAAATATGGCCAGAAAACCAACCCGGTGGATTTGGTTTCTAAAAACATTAAGAATATTACAAATATCCTTATTTCCATGAAAAAGCAATCTCAAACTCCATTTTAGCAGATAACTGAATGCGTCGCTTTGCAGAAACACAGATGCAGAGTATCTACAGGCCTGCATTGATTACAATATTTGTTCACTTAGACTACAAGGAACATGAAACAAATAGCCACCTACTTTAGAATGTCGAAAATAATTTTATTAACTCATAAGAATTTATGATAACAAGTACAGTGAAAGGCTGCGACTGTGAGTAATGTTACAGGAAACTCCAGAAAAAAAATAAATGAGATCCTGAAGAGAACCATCGGAGGTCATGTTGGCTGAAGAATGCCGAAGGGAGTAGATGCCCAATGAAGAGGAGGGTGCTTTTCAGGGAACCAGGGTGCAGGGCGATCTTGGTGGTGCGGTGCTTCGTTTGAAAGGAAGAGGTTCCCTCGGCAAGCTGCCTGAGTTCCCACTCTGTCAGGTTTAATACAGAGCTGCCTATTTAACCGCGGAAAAAAGAGCTTGGCCACTGGGGTTATCAGTGTCCTCTGCGAGGATTGATGTCCATGGTTTGTACTCTGATTTTAGTCTCCTCGTTCAGATGGTGAACCGCGTATCTTTTTTTTAGCTGTGAGGATGAGAAAAGTTTACTTCATGTAGAGAAAAGTTCACGGAATTTTATGCAAAGAAAAGTTTATTTCATGTAGAGAAAAGTTCACGGAATTTTATGCAGAGAAAAGTTTATTTCATGGTTGGTTCATGGTATTAGTCCCACAGTTTTTGATCCTATGGTTTTGGCCCGTGGTATTGGTCCATGATTTGAGGAAGAGCTTTCCTATACAAAGCAAAGGAGATCATTTGGCTTGGATATGCTTTTGGGTTGAATATCTTAAGATCTGAAATATTGGGTTATTGTTTCAAAAGCTCGATCTATATGAAAGTGAAGTGAAAATCGAATATGTGAAGGGTGATATCTCGAACGCTGCAGCTACGGAAGTGCGGAGGTGCCACACGAGACACCACAGAGGTGCCACAGAAGGCACAGTGCGGAGGCACCACAGGAGACGCCACAGAAGGCGCAGTGCGGAGGCGCCACAGGAGATGCCACAGAAGGCGCAGTGTGAAGGCACCACAGAAGGCGCACTGCGGAGATGCCGCAGAAGGCGCACTGCGGAGACGCCACAGAAGGCACATTGCGGAGACGCCACAGAGGGCGCAGTGCGGAGGCGCCACAGAAGGCGCAGTGTGAAGGCACCATAGAAGGCGCAGTGCGGAGACGCCACAGAGCCGCCATAGAAGATGCAGTGCGGAGGCGCCACAGAAGGCGTACTGCGGAGATGCCATAGAGGCGCCACAGAAGGCACAGTGTGGAGGTGCCACAGAAGGCGCAGTGCGGAGGCGCCACAGGAGACGCCACCGAGGTGCCACCGAAGGTGCAGTGCGGAGGCACCATAGAAGGCGCAACTGCGGAGGTGCGCGGCGCCACAGAAGGCGCAGCTGCGGAGATGCGCGGCGCCACAGAAGGCATTACATGGGTGAAGTTGCGTACTTCTCTTGAAATCAATTTAGCTATCCGTGTTTATCCTTGCTGTGTTCTGGGTGTTGAAGTGATGTCTGGTTTCTGATCTGATAACAACAGTCTGAGAAGTGATTGATTATGTTCTTACTGACTCATCTTTATGTGATCTCATGGACTAGATCTGGTTGATGACTCACTTGTATATGTATTGATCTAGTGCTTGGGTAATTCAGAAGATTGTTTATGTGCTTCAATGTTGTTGTTGGGTCCAGTATGAAAATTGGATGAAACGTGGCCTTTCAGAGTATGTGTTGTGCTTCAGCGTATCCAGTATGAAAATTGATGAAACGTGGTACCTCGAGGAGAGAAGATTGTAGGCCGGCGCCTACGTGCTAGTACTTAAGCTAGTACAAAAATCAAAGGGGAATCTTTGGAGCATTGTAGCAGGTAGGAGCCTGCGTACTAGTAAATGGATCGGCTACTACAAGAGAAAAGGGGGTTGTAGCTCCCGTACTGGTATAAGACTGCACCAGTACAAATATTGTAAAAGGATTTTCTTATTAAGAAGAAGATTGAGATGACTTGCAGCAGGTGGTTTTCTCCCGCATTGGGTTTCCACCTTATATCATGGTGTTCATGTGTGTGCCTTATGTGTGATGATCTATTCTATGTTACTGCATCTGTTAATTGATAATATGGTTGATAATGTTCTAATGCACTCATTGAATATCAATTAACTTAATCATAAGAAGTTGTGGAAGTAGGATATATGAATTAGAGTTTGGAAATGAAAAAGTTTTATTAATGTGATAATACTGATTCACCCCCCCTCTGAGTATTATTTCCAACAGATGTCCCTCCTAAGTTCGACATGCTATTGTTGAGAGGATGGATTAAGAGACTCGGTGGGACATTACAAGACGACCTATCTTATGCTATTGTCCTAGTTTTTGGAGGAGAAAGTAAGAGATTATATAGAGAAGCACAACCGACATACATCATCAGTGATGAGAAGAACCCTTCCAATCATCCTACTTATGCAATGGACATTGATTTTGGAGCATGTATACTCCAAATAGAAGAATCGCAGAAGGCCTCAATGCAGCTTAAGGACTCAACAGTTTAGGCCGAGGAAGAGCAAGGAAGTTATGTATAAATTTTGAATAATATAACACTTACTCATAGAGATTATCCTGATTATACACTATTTGTGGAATGCATGCATAATACATAACCTCCTCTACCATTGATCATCAATTTGCAATGTTCAGAAATAATCGCAGGTGCACATTGATACATCAAACGCACATATCAATGCAGTATGTAATGGGGAAAGTATACAGCTGAAAACACCTGAATATGTGTATATTATATTGATAGAGAACTTGCAACAATACATAGTACAATACTCATCACAAGTACTCAGTACTATCTCCAATCGCTACACACAAACTAGCTTAGACCTGAATCAATCACAGGTTCAAATCTCCTCCGCTTCTTCTGTGCCTCTACTGCCCAATCATGCATGAGAATAGATGAGAATAGAATGTGATCAAAACTCGTTTTCCTTTGGTTTGTACTGTGCAATCCTCATTCGCAATCTCAATCAATGATTGTGCAAATCTCATGCACAACTGTAGTCACAACCCACCCTTTCACCCACCTCTAACACTTGTCTCCACTGAACTGTCCATGCACTGAGTTAACTGATGTATTCTTCAGTTGATTTATGAGTTAATAATTAGTGAATTAATTAATAACTAATTCACATGACTCATCACTAGTGTATTTGTTAGTTAGACTAAATGCAACTAGTTTAACTAAGTCAAACTAAACACAACTCCATCAACTCCTCAATCAACTCCATCAAACTCAATCACTTGAGTTCTAATTGAAGTCCTTCATGCAATAGCTCAACTAATCCATAGGAAAAGCGTATTTCCTTCTTGCAGTTGCATGTGCCACATCCGTAGCTCGAACTGAAGTGCTGCGAGAGGATAAGATAATGTTTATAGTCCAAATATGATTAAGATCTAATAATATTTGACTGTTTTATTTTTAGACTCGCAGTCTAAAAATACACTCCGCCCATATGTCTAAAAATAGAAGTCCATCTATTTTTACCAACATGACCAATCATCCATAAATAGCATCCTGCAACTCATAGACCATGATCCATATGTCTAAAAATAGACATAGTCTAAAAATAGACTTTGCGCCAAAAATAGCTTGCGGGCCCACTTAGTCAAGGTGACTTCTTTTCACTAAGCTCCATCATCTTGTTGCATTTTCAACAAGTTAGGATTGGGAAATGTTCTTTGATGGAGCATGTTCGAGGGAGACTGCAGGAGGAGGGGTGGTGCTGGTATCTCCACAACAAAAAAGCACACAACTATCTTTTCAGCTGCCATTAAAAGTCACAAACAATATAGCAAAGTATAAGGCTCTGATATTGGGACTGAATACAGCAAAAGGCAGAGGAATCAAGAACATAAAGGTGTTTGGAGACACTGATCTGATCATTCAGCAAGTAAACAGAACATTTCAAGCAAAGCACCCAAGGCTGAAAGCATACAAAGATGAGGTATGGAGACTCAAAGATTCTTTTGATAGTTTTTATATCTCATACATCCCTAGATCCAAAAATCAGCTTGCTAATTCCCTACTTGTTTATGCTAGCATGTTTATTCCTCCAATGCCTCCCAAACTTGTTTATGAAGTCCAAATGAAATAGAGACCATCCTTGCGTGATAATGTCCAACATTGGAAAGTTTTTGAAGATGATGATGAATTGAATAGATTCTTGCAAGTCATTGATGAATTTTCCAAAATGAAAATTGACCAAGAAAATGAAGCCTTGCAAGAAAATCCTCAATCCCAGCTTAGAAATAAAATTGGCAAAAATAGCGTTGCCCAACTCCCCAACAATCATATTCTTAAGGGTCTAATTCCTTTAGAAAGATTGTTTGACCAGAATGATGTCACTTACAAGGCTGATCAAAAAGAAGAACAATCTGCAGTCTGTAAGCATGATATAGGGAGTCCAGGTCAGCATAGATATATAAATATCTCTACTAATTTGTTTGCTCACCAAAGTGCTGAATACTGCAATTTAATGAAGCAATTTGCTGATGCCTTTGCTTGGGAATATAGTGACCTAAAAATGTATGATAAGAAGATTATACAGCACAAAATTCCTCTAGAGAAAGACACTAATCCTTTCAAACAGAAGTTGAGACCAATAAATCCTATGCTCCTCCCTTTGATTGAAAAAGAGGTTAAAAAGTTGTTGGCTGCGAAAATTATAGTTCCTCTCAGATTTTCCAAGTGGGTAGCCAATCTAGTAGTGGTGAGGAAGAAAAGTGGAGAATTCAGACTTTGTGTTGATTTCAGAAACTTAAAAAAATGCTCAAAGAAAGACAACTATCCCCTACCCAAGATAGAGCATTTGTTACAGAACATTTGAGGAGCCAAAGTCATGTCTCTGATAGATAGATTTTCAGGCTTTAATTAGATTGTTGTACATCCACATGACCGGAGAAGACTGCATTCACCACTCCTTGGGGCACTTTTATGTATGCCAAGATGCCTTTTGGACTGATGAATGCTGAAGCCACCTTTCAGAGAGCTATGGATATAGTGTTTGTGGGAGATATGGATAAGTTTGTCCTTATCTACCTTGATGATATAACAGTATACTCCAGTAGCCATCGAGACCATTTGCAGCATTTGAAGAAAGTGTTCTTGAAGTGCAGAAGGTTTGGGATTTCAGTCAATCCTAAGAAGTCACAGTTTTCTTTAGAAGAAGGCAAGCTGTTAGGACATATCGTTTCTGCAGAAGGTGTCCGAGTTGACCGAGAAAGAGTAAACGCAATACAGACTTTGTTTGTCCCAAGATCAAAGAAGGATATCCAGTCCTTTCTGGGAAAAATAAATTTTGTGAGGAGGTTTATACCAAAATTTGCAGAACTTGTGAAGCATATTACCTCCATGTTGAAGAAATGGTGAGAGAAAAAATGGACCGAGACAACAAGGAAATCCTTTGACTCCATTAAGAAAGCAATTATGGAAGCTCCCACTTTAATTAGTCCAGACTACAACAAGGAGTTCCATATTTTCCCATTTGCTTCTGAAGACACCCTTGCAGTTGTTTTATTGCAAGCATACCAAGAAGGTGCAGAGCATCCAGTGGCATTTTACAGCAAAACATTAAGGGATGCTAAGCTGGGCTATGGTAGTATTGAAAAACAAGCATATCCTCTTATCAAATCTCTGAAAGCTTTCAGAGTTTACATTTTCCATTCAAAGATAATTGCATATGTACCCTCTGCTGCAATTAAAGATGTCCTAACACAAATTGATGCTTATGGAAGAAGGGCTAGATGGATAGAAAACTAATTGAATTTAATATAGAACTAAATCCCACTAAGCTTGTCAGAGGTCAGGGTCTTGCCAGGTTACTAGCTAAAGAAAATTGCAAAACATTGGACATTAATTTCGTGAGCACAAATGCAGAGAATGGTCAAACAGAGGAAGAGGGAGTAGCTGAACAAGAGAGAAAGTAGTGAGTGGCAGAAAATATAGCTTCGTGCGATTGGTATGTTGCAATAGTTAAATTCTTGCTAAAGCTAGAAATTCCTCCCAGCATTACTCAAAGTCAAGCGAGAACAATTAAGCTTAAAGCATCTAGATATTGTATTAATGGAAATCTACTCTATTGGAGGGATCCATTTGGAGTTCTTTTGAGGTGTCTCGAAAAAGAACAATTGGTAGAGATTATGTAGGAATTTCACTCCACATGTGTGGAGGACACCGTTATTAGAAAACTACAGCCCATAAGATCCTCAGGGCTGGATATTATTGGCCCTCTTTATTTTTTGATGTATTTTCATTTGTTAAAACTTATGACACGTGCCGAAGATTTGAAGGGAAAGAGCAGTTGAAGTCCCTGCCCTTAAAACCAATACATGCAAAAGAACCTTTTGAGCAGTGGGGCTTGGATTTCAATGGTGAAATCAATCCATATTCGAGTGGCCAACACAGATGGATATTAGTAGCCACTAATTATTTTACTAAGTGGATTGAAGCAATTCCTACCAGGAAGGTTGATCATAAGCTGGTCATGAAGTTTTTAATTGAAAATATCTTTACCAGATTTGGTTGTCCACATAGATTAGTCACATATAATGCAGCAACCTTCAGGGCAAAATAATTGGTGGAAATGTGTAATTCAATGGGAATTAATTTGGTTCATTCCACCTCATATAACCCTCAAGGTAATGGTCTAGCAGAATCTTCCAACAAGATTTTAATAAGGATAATTAAGAAGTTGTTGGATGATAACAAGAAGTATTGGGATTCTAAGCTCAAATATGCACCTTGGGCTGACTGAGTGACCATCAAAAGATCCACGGGGAATTCTCCATTTAAGTTGGTGTATGGCACAGAGGCAATATTTCCAATTCATCTTACCCTCCTCATGCCAAAGTTCTTGCAACAAGAACAGAGTGAGGGAGAAGACATGGCAGAGAGAATCACAAATTTAGCAAAAGTACATCAGATTAGAGAACAGTTGGTTGAAAGGGCTACAGCACATCAAAAAATGATCAAGGAAGCTTTTGACAAGAGGACAAAAACAAATAATTTTCAGGTTGGATACTTGATCCTGAAATGGGATGCACTGAAAGAAAAGAAAGACAATCATGGAAAATTTGATGCTTTTTAGAAAGGGCCTTTTATTATTTCTCAGGTCCAAGGGAACAATACCTTCATACTGCAAAGTATGGGGAAAGAAGTAGTTTTGGATGGCCTAGTTAATGGGCGTTTTCTCAAAATTTATGTTGTTTAAGAGCTTGTGGACTTAAAGTTGTAAATATTCTATTTCATCAGTTTAGTATAAGCAAAGTAGACTCCATACCCAATGGAACACTAGGAATTTTACTAATTTGTTTTTCATCAGGAAGGCATTGATCTGCAGGTTCTTGAGACCTCACAGGGAGGATCTCATCCCCAGAAGGAGCGAGTGTTAGCTCTGCTATATTATTCAACTGTTAAAGCTATAAAGGGAGCTCGGCCGTGTGTTTTGTGCTGAAAGGAGGCCCGCATCCGTTCGTTTCCTCAATTCCATTTCATTTTCCTTATTCTCCCTCAACCCCTTCAACTCTGTTTTTCTACCTACAACCGTGTGTGATCCCCTCTTCCATTTAGCCCCTCAACGCTAAGGCTTCACCCATATAACCGCACCTACACAAACGAGCGTTAAAAGACAATCTGGTGCTTTCCTGTCATATGAGTCACATAAGACAGATGCGTTATTTCCCGCCGTCTAATCGTCCATCTCCCGATCCAACGGTAATCGCTCGTCCCGCTGTCGAAACCTGCATGTGCGTTAACCCGCGGGGAAAGCGGTTTGCCGTTTCATCAAACCGCTGTACAGAAACGAGAGGAGGAGGGTCTTCCCTTTCAAATACCTTCTTATTAGGTATGTCCCCATGATGAAAATCATCATGAAATACTTCTCTTATGAAGGAAGGTTCTCTAGGCTCTACACATACCATATTAGAGTGCTTATGCACTTCACAAGGGTCAAATTTCTCAATATCCCATACTATCTATTCAGAAGCATAGACAAAATGGCTTACATTGTACAAAAGAGAGATTATAACCAGCAGATGAATAGCCTTTCCCATCACTCATTGATCAATATCATTTTCCTTCATCACCTTGATTAGTTGCATATTTCATGGGACAATTTCATTGCCAATGATATTTTCACTACTCCACAAGCTCCACAAGCTCAAGATATTCCTTCTTCATCTCATCCCATTGATAATCATGCTGAAGACATACCCCTCTATCTTAGCCCACTCCATCTATTCCTCCATGGGTTCTGCCTATTTCACCACCATCATCACCATTGCATGGTCATACAGGGTCACCTAGGAGAACTAAGGTCAACAAGTGTAAAGGGGCTAAAATAGGCATATTTACTGGAACATATCAAAAAGGGCATAGGCAAGTGTTTACCCCACAAATTGTGGGATGGGGTATGCCTTCTTTGTCAATAAAGAAGGTACATAAGGGCAAGAAAAAGATCACAGAAGTAGATGAGCATGAGGAAGCCATGCAAGAGGTGACGATCCTCATAATGAGGAGGCAGATTTTGACCTAGTTGACTTGGATCAGCTAGATGAACATGAAACTTCTAGTTTTCTGGTAAAGGAGAAGGATGTCCAAATTAGAGATCTTCAGACTAACTTAGATAGAGCTAACTTTGTCATTTCTTTTCTTGAGCAGGAAAACAAGTAGCTAAAGGCCAAAATTCTGATCAATGAGGTGAAACTCATCAAGGCTCAAAGAGAAGAAAATAAAGCAAAGGTCGTTCTTGATGAAGCATATGGGAAGTATGGTGTTTCTGATGAGGAAGAAGACCAAATTCCAAGAAAGAGGCCCCTCACTAGAGGGCTGAAAAGAGCTCTAGAACTAGAGAGGCAAAAAGAGGTTGAATTTGCCAATGAGCTCACTTTGAATGAGTAGTTTACCATCATGATCAATGAGGACTAGGAATATTGTTTTGAAAGGGTAAATGAGCATATTGAGAAGCTCTTGAAGAATTCAAAGAGGGACAATGACTTACAAAGAAAGATGGCCAAATAGTACTTCAAGAAAAACAAAATTGCAAGGTCCAAGCTCCAAAACGTCAAAACAAGACTTGAAACCCTAGCCAAGCAAAAGAAGGAATACACACTTGATGTCCTTTCTGAGACATCACTAATTGCCTAAAATATCTCATTAGCCTTCCACAAATCAAATTTTGAAGAATTTTGAGCAATTTTGAAAATTTTGGAGTTTTTTTTGCATTTTTAGCAGTTTTTGCATGAGTCACACTGCCAAAAGCGTAGTGCCCTCGGAATTGTGCTTTTCGTAGAGGCCTTCAAATGAAAAATGGGCACCACCATTCCAATTAGAGGGCCAAATACAGTGAGGAAAACCACTTTTCTAAGCTTTTTTGGGTCAACTCGGAAGTAAAAAAATACCCAAAAAATCATGTTTATGCCATGTTTTGGGGGGTGCCGCTCCACTTTTGACCAGCCTTGGGTGAATCAACATTTGGAGGGTCAAAAATTGACCATTTTGGAAACTAAAGGTAGATCTGGAAACTAGATAGGACATATGTTCCAATGAGCTATCTTGGACTCAATTTGGACACTAGTAACACTCTCAAAAGTGGATCTGAAGTTGGTGATGTGCTTAGGACACTCCCACTACACTTTTGACACAAATTATATGAGTTTCATCATTTTGTAATTTTCTCAATTTTGAGAGTTTCACCTTGAAAAATCATGTTTTTGCGAATGTAATTAATATATGTAAATGTAATAATGACGTTTTAAGTTACCAAGGGTAAATACATTAGGTGTAAAGTCTTTTTGTGATGTAATGAATTAGTTTCCAACAAGTGAGGGATGAGTGAGTTTGACCTCCTAGCACTCTAAGGTTTCAGTTCAAATTTCGATGGAACAACTCCTTATCTCATGGATTTGACCCCTAAGGATGGGAGAAGTTGTTTGATGGCTATATTTATCATTTCTTGACTCATTTCACAGGTTGGATGTTGTTGTATTAGTGAGAAACACTATTGTAATAAGTATTTGACAGAAATTTAATGAATGAGTTGCAACTATTTTGATGGAATAGCTGTGGTATGGAATTTTGACATGGTTTCTTCTTATGTTGCATATGTTTGATTGTTTTTTACTCTCATGTTTCATTTCACTTCTATGATATGTTGATTTTCAAGTTGATGAGCAGAATACATCTTACATGCTGTGTTTTGGGGAAATCTTCATAAATTGTCCATTTTCTTTAGTTTAGAAAGAATACATAATTGTCTTGCTCTTTCTAGAACCTCACCATCCATCTCACTCAAGAACCTTAAAATGTTTGAGTGTCTACCTACCTTGCTCCATGAGATGTCTGCAATCATACCCTTATTTGTGGTGACCTAGTCTCTCTCACCTAATCCTCATAGAGCAACCCAATTTCAAACATTCAAGCCCTTATGCACATCATAACTAGCCTAAAACCCTAATTCATCAAGCTCTCTTGGCTATGGTTTTGTGGAGAGAGCTCTCTACCACTTGGTAGGGGTAGATACCAAGTCAAAAGTTTGTCCTCATCAACTTAATGGAGCTAGAGAGGAGTAATAACACATTTAAAAAAATATTGTTAAGTCTTACAAAATTAATATCTTCATATTATTAATTTGGAAATATTTGATTCTAATCAATATCATTTAAAAATATTATAGTCATTAGTTCAAAATCAATATCATAACTATTAATAGTTGAAAACTTCAATCAAAAGAAGAAAAAAAAATGAATTCAACTATAGCAATTTTCCCAATTAAAAACCATCCCATTTAAGAATCACCATAATCATGCATGAAAATAATTTCTTAATACCATTCAGTTTTGGAGTAATGTCTAAAAGAGAATTTTTTAAATTTGTGATTTATTTTTAATTAGAATGTGGTGAGAAAATATATGATTTATATTATTTAAAAAGCTTTTTTTTTTTAATTACATATATAGATTCAGTCTCATTAAAAACAAACCTATAAAACATTTTAATAAAAAAATTACTAATTAAATTAGTGATTTCACTGAATTTTTCAAAAATATAAAAAAACTTTTCCAAAAATAACACTTGACTTTAAAAAACTGCCACTTCGTCCACACCAGAGAATCGATAATCAACATAATTTTAATTCGTATACTTTTCTGTACCAAAATATGGCCAGAAAACCAACCCAGTGGATTTGGTTTCTAAGCCAACCTAACATGAAAAATCTAAAAACATTAAGAATATTACAAATATCCTTATTTCCATGAAAAAGCAATCTCAAACTCCATTTTAGCAGATAACTGAATGCGTAGCTTTGCAGAAACACAGATGCAGAGTATGTACAGGCCTGCATTGATTACAATATTTGTTCAGCTAGACTACAAGGAACATGAAACAAATGGCCACCTACTTTAGAATGTCAAAAATAATTTTATTAACTCATAAGAATTCACGATAACAAGTACAGTGAAAGGCTGCGACTGTTAGTAATGTTACAGGAAACTCCAGAAAAAAAAGAAATGAGATCCTGAAGAGAACCATCGGAGGTCATGTTGGCTGAAGAATGCCAAAGGGAGTAGATGCCCAATGAAGAGGAGGGTGCTTTTCAGGGAACCAGGGTGCAGGGCGATCTTGGTGGTGCGGTGCTTCGTTTGAAAGGAACAGGTTCCCTGGGAAAGCTGCCTGAGTTCCCACTCTGTCAGGTTTAATACAGAGCTGCCTATTTAACCGCGGAAAAAAGAGCTTGGCCACTGGGGTTATCAGTGTCCTCTGCGAGGATTGACGTCCATGGTTTGTACTCTGATTTTAGTCTCCTCGTTCAGATGGTGAACCGCGTATCTTTTTTTTAGCTGTGAGGATTATTGTACCAAAAGATTTCAAAATTAGACAAGGCACCTGAACAAACGAATTGCACAAGCAGGTTTTTGTGGGCAATATCTTGAAGCGGCTCAGGCAGAGTCTGAATTAGCGCTGTAACAGAAGGTATGTACCTATTACTATGAAAATGTATTAATTTCCGGATATGTCATCAATTGACACCATATTAGACACTGTATTTCTCTTCCCGGTCTCTATTCTGGTATTGTTCGGTTTCTATTTAACATGCCTTTATGTTTCATCTTACATTTTGTGCTGTGTCACTTTTTTCTCATTTTGTAATTGCTCTCTATATTCTGTGATTCTGAATACTCATCAAACTTATGGTTAGAAACCCTCGTTGTACAACGACCGGGTCCGCTTCTTTTCTTTTTAGCTTTCATCAGAACACACAGTCCTTCTTATTGTTTCATCTCGAGACCTTGCAAAAAAAATTTGTTTTAGGGTTTGTAATATCTGGTTAACTTGTTTGGATGCTGTTGTTGTTGTTGCAGCAGCTAGCTCTCTGCAGTTTTATGGCCTCTCATCCTGGTCTGCACAATTGGCCTCTTGCTCTGGTTCATTGTCTATTTTCAAGTTTTTCTTGCATAGGTCTTGCCACTCTACTGTGAGCGGTTTCTATGCGTGGGTGGTAGGTGGCACTATCTACTTGGACATCACATGCATATTTTCCCACAAGTCCGCAGGAAATCTTTCCATGTGCCGTAGATGCCGCGTTAATCGGCCTCTTACAACCCACATTCCCCTGTGTCAACGCCAGACTTTTTACCCTCTAGGGATGTTGTTGATTGTGGAATAAGATTATTTTCCCTCTTAGGATTCCTCTCGCCTCGAGACTTGCCGCATTTATTTTTGGTCACACAAAATTAAAATTGTTGTCACACGGATTTCCTTTATATTCTATTGAGGTCTTATCAAGCCCTTGGCATGTGGGGGAGGATGGCGGACACCTATTCTGCTCATTTGCTGAAGAGGCCCTCAAAGGAGCCACGATGGACCCTGAGTTGTTACTTACACATTCTATAGGCTCGGTAAACCTTGTGGCCCATGCTCACTCGATAAGCCTCACAATATCTTGGGCCACGCTGATATGCTAGATGGTAACCATGCATCCCATGCTTTGCACGGTGGCCAACATGTTGCATGGGGTAGACGTCCCAAGAATAAACAACATTCTAACCTCCGAGCGACCTGCTTTATTATTGGAAAAAACTATGTTAATCTACAAGAACAAGATTAGAGAAGAGAGAAGAGAGCTTTGGTAGGTAGGTGGTATTTTGCGTATTTCAGTGACTCACACATGAGAGAGTGTGTAACGCCTTAGAGAAATGCGACGCGAGGGCTTTGGGGCGACCGGGCGGGCGCGCACGATGGGCGCGTGCCAAAAGAGCGCACCAAGGCACCGTCGCACAAAATGGGATGTTACTTCTGCGATGATATGCGATGATAGTTTTGCGACTTGAAGAAGTGCGTGAACTGTTGGGAGGTTTATACGCCGACTTGGGAGGAGGCTTGCATGAGGCAAGGCCAACTTGGAAATGATCTTTTGTGGGCGCGTTGCGATGGCGTTGGGGCGTCGCCCAAGGGGCTTCGCCTACCATTCAACCCACGAAGGAAGAATATATAAAAGTGAGCGTGTGAGCTCATTTGAACAACACATTCTCTCATCTAACTTCGCATAGAAAGTGCAGACTTGGATTGCGCAGAGGGGACAAGGGAAGTGCGCATCTCATGCGCTTCTCCTGGTCTTAAAGTCGTAGATTGGAAGTAGCACTTAGAGAGAAATGAAGTGTTGGCAGGTGGGCCGTGAGTGGACGCTGAGTTGCAGATTTTTGTCGGGCTTGAGGTAGTGTTGCAGGTTGTTCGGGTGAATTCTTCTCTACCATGCAAGAGTGCACAAACATTGTAAAGGCATTTTATGCCTCGGTTGTAAATTTGGTTAAGTGTTGGCCTTGGATTTTGCGAGGCACACTTGTATTGTAAAAACTAATATTCTTAATAAACGGTTGGGCAGACTCACGTTACAGGGAGTCGCCCCTCCCCTTTGTACTTGTTGCGATTGTTGTTCTTGTTGTTTTATAATTGCGATGGTTAATGAATGAGTATGGGCTTCATTAAGTATAAAGGATAAATGAATTTTTTACTTGGTTGCAAAAAACAAACTAAGTATCGGTTGTGAATTAGGCGCACACATAAGTATTGTTAAAAAGAAAGTGTGGGGTGGTGCCGCACCTCGCCGGCACGGTTGGAAGACCACCATAGGCTTGGGGGCATGAGAGTTGGTATCAGAGCTAGTCTAAAGACTTGGAGGAGTCTTGGAGGGACTGGTTGCTCTTGAAGGAATGTGATGACAGGTACTTGCGGATGAAGGAAGTGGTTTCACACTCAAGTGGAACAAGATCTGGTTCATGATGCAGGGGCCGAATGAAAGACTGAAAGGCAAGATGGTTGATGAACGTATGATAGGTGAGTCGAGCCATGGACCAGGTGAAGTCTTGCGATACGAAGTATTGGAACAGATGAGTCGATGGAGTTCTGACTAGGTTGCGATGAAGGCTGAGAATTTGAAGATGGAAAAGCTATTCGGAACTAAGGAAGGAACTTGAGGAACTCAAGAGCCAATGCGGAAGTACGACAGATGTTGAACTCAAGGAACTTGATAAGGAGATCCAACGGAATGGACTTGGTCTTCAAGAGCTCTTTGATGAAAGACTCCGCTTAAGGAAGGAAAGTGCCAAGTTGGAGGCCGAAATCAAGCTAATTGAGGAAGAGATAAAAGGAAAGCTTCTTGGGAAAAAGATCATTGTGATTGATCAAGAGGAGCTTGATTACATTGATAGATTGGGGACTTATTACCATGACAAACCAGAGGTGTGCGGGAGCTGAGTTCTATGAGAGTAGTCAATGGACACTTGGTTGGTGCACTTGAGCAGAGGTCGATGAAGGGCAAGCTTGGGGGAGATCAAGCTAGACAAGGATCGGGTTGCCAAGATGAACCAAGCAAGGAAGTGAAGTACCTTAAGAGGGAAGTCAAGTTGGAGCATGGACCAATTGACCCTTTTGAGGCCGAATTCTTGAAGAAGGTTGCTCATATAAGACATAAGACAAATTGGACAGAAGGAGGTAATGCCTTAAAGATGAGTTTTGTGCAGGTGACCGTGAAGGGCAAGAGATTTGCAGCTTTGGTTGATACGGGGGCTACACATAGTTTCTTGAGTAGAAAGGCATCAAAGTCTTTTGGAAAGAAAGCAGAAATGGAGAGGGAATTGAGTGCTTTCAAAGCAGTCAACTCTACCATGAAAGCTGTTATCGGTGTGATGAAGGACACTCAGGTGAGAGTGGGATCGTGGTTTGGAAAGTTGGACTTGAGGGTTGTGGACATGGATGACTATTCTATGGTGCTGGGGCAAGATTTCATGAAGCTTGCACAAGCCATACCGATGGTGGACTGAGACATTCTCTTGATCACGGCTGAAGGAAGAACCATGATGGTGCCGATGAATAGAAGGAGTTGCTTGGGTTATAGAGCGAGGATGAATTCTATGGTTTTGTATCCCAAAGATCCGAATGTGAAGCATGAGGATGTGGAGCAAAGAGGACTTGGGAGTATGACTCAAACAATGAAGGAAGGGAAGCTGTCTGACTTCGTTGCTAGAGCTAGGAAGAATGAGGCAAGTGAGAAGACAGTCTCACGAACCTTGAGACGCTTGATAGAGACATCTTCTACTAATGATCTTCACAATGGGGTTGCAAAAGAAGGGAGTCCTAGTACTACTTCGGAAGTGGTTGATGAGGATTATGAGGGTAGAGATCCTACTGGCATAGTGGACTTTTGCAGGTATGCCATGGGCATATATGACTTTCAGTTGACAAAGGAAAAGCTCAAGGAGCTTGGGTGTACATGTAAGGAGGTTGAGGCTGTGCATACATACTTGAGGACACAACATCAATTTGACACATGGGTGGATGAGAGTCAAGGAGGAAACTTCCTGGCCCTCCTTTCTTTATAGATGACCTTGGGGATAGGTTGGTGTGGAGGCCTTGATAGGGAGGAACCACACCAACTCTACAAGGGGCCTTGAAAGGAGGCTTCTTTATGACATATTGCAGACTTGGGTGCAGATGGCCAGATGTTGGGATGAGGTCTACATGGTTGGACATCATGGACAACTAGTGTCATGGACATCAAGTTGGAGATATGGAGCATGACAGTTATGTAGGGACATTTTGTGGGAGCATGAGTAGAGATGTCACTCATGACATTCTATGGAGTATGCCGAAGCAAAGGATGTTGTTCATATGCTGTTATGACTTGGAGATGTATGAGCTAGTGGAGAGGTTGTACACTCTTGTGCAACTAAGCCATGGCTTGATCATGTTGCAGGTGGGATGGAGTTTCCATGGACCTGAGCATGGGAGATTCTGATGAGTCCAAGATGTAGCAAGAAGTCAGAGGAAGGCTGATGGTGACATAAAGATGTGAATTCTTGTGGTTTGGGCATATGGTTGGATTAGCTACCCAACTAGTTCGAGTCATGAGTGGTACCAATGTGCAGAGAGATGGAGCTATGGGGTCTACACTTGGCAGAGAGACTACATGGGGAACTCACATGGATGGAGAAGTGTTCACATTGGACACTTGATAGTTTGATGAGATGTTGGCACATGATCTTGGTGTGTTAACTCTTGTTGATATATCGTGGGCAGTTTGCACATGATGTAGATGATGTACATGATGGAGTGGACACTTTGTTGCAGAGAACATGTAGCTTGATGTTGAAAGGATCAGCCTTCACGATGGAGGGCAGCATGGAGAGATTGTGGCAGGTGGTCAATGATCATGGGAATCGTTGACATACTCTGGTATGGACGATCTTGGTGACACTTGGTCACTTAGATGAGACATGGTGAAGATGGAGGCCTACATATGTTGCGGGGATAATTGCCATATGTGAGGGGAGTCAACATCATGGATGATGCTTGGAGTTGGGATGTTGTCGAGGGCGACAACGACTTCAGGTGGAGGAGGATGTAACGCCTTAGAGAAATGCGATGGGTGGGCGCCGGGCAACCGGGCGGGCGCGCACGACAGCCGCGTGCCGAACGAGCGCACGAAGGCACCGTCGCACAAAATGCGACGTTACTTCTGCGATGATATGCGACGATAGTTCTGCGACTTGAAGAAGTGCGTGAACTGTTGGGAGGTTTATACGCCGACTTGGGAGGAGGCTTGCACGAGGCAAGGCCGACTTGGAAATGAGCGTTTGTGGGCGCGTTGGGGCGTCGGCCAAGGGGCTTCGCCCACCATTCAACCCACGAAGGAAGCCTATATAAAAGTGAGCGTGTGAGCTCATTTGAACAACGCATTCTCTCATCCAACTTCGTATAGGAAGTGCAGACTTGGATTGCACAGAGGGGACAAGGGAAGTGCGCATCTCATGCGCTTCTCTTGGTCTTAAAGTCGTAGATTGGAAGTAGCACTTGGAAAGAAACGAAGCGTTGGCAGGTGGGCCGTGGGTGGACGTTGAGTTGCAGATTTGTGTCGGGCTTGAGGTAGTGTTGCAGGTGGTTCGGGTGAACTCTTCTCTACCATGCAAGAGTGCACAAATGTTGTAAAGTTAGTTTTATGCCTCGGTTGTAAATTTGGTTAAGTGTTGGCCTTGGATTTTGCGAGGCACACTTGTATTATGAAAACTGATATTCTTAATAAACGGTTGGGCAGACTCACGTTACGCGGAGTTACCCCTCCCCTTTATACTTGTTGCAATTGTTGTTCTTGCTATTTTATAGTTTCGATGGTTAATGAATGAGTATGGGATTCATTAAGTATAAAGGATAAATGAATGTTTTACTTGGTTGCGAAAAACAAACTAAGTATCGGTTGTGAATTGGGCGTATTTCACACACATAAGTATTGTTAAAAAGAAAGTGTGAGGTGGTGCCGCACCTCACCGGCACGGTTGGAAGACCACCGTAGGCTTTAGGGCGTGACATAGTCAGTAGGGAGAAAATTGAAAACTATGTTAAGATACATGTTTACTGTCATTCTGCTCGTGAAGGGGTGGTATAGCTTCCATTTTCTAAATGAGGAGGACTTGGAAAAAAATCAAATCCTTGCCATTGATTAACATGAAAAGTTTCTTCACACTGCACCAGTGGCACCATTGGTATATTGGATATAATTCACTCCATAACACTCCCCAAAATACCATCATTTGGATGAAACTACCTGAATTTGCAATTGAACTCTTGACAAAACAAATCCTTATGGATATTGGAAATGCTATTGGCAAATTTGTATACCTATGTGTGGGAGCACAGGTTAAAAGGGTGGGCTTAAGCCTCATTGAGAAAGAATACTAGGCTTG
The DNA here is from genome assembly GCA_000404065.3 of Pinus taeda. Taxonomy (NCBI): domain Eukaryota; kingdom Viridiplantae; phylum Streptophyta; class Pinopsida; order Pinales; family Pinaceae; genus Pinus; species Pinus taeda. The sequence continues at coordinate 24,067 of APFE031494817.1, forward strand.
AGCCTCATTGAGAAAGAATACCTAGGAGGAATGATCCAGGTGGATATTGGTGGCCACCCGCTAATTCCACGTGGATCCCCTCTAGTGCTTCTTTCAGTTCTTTCAGTTTCCTTAACTATAGCACAATTTACTATTTTTAGCAGTTTTTTCGCGTCCTAAACTTCCGGAGCTCTTTTGAGGCCCTAAACGACGTTTTTGAGAAATCTACCACCAACGATATTTCTGCCTAAAAATTGTCTTTTTTGTCGTAGTCCTCGGAGAGATCTTTCCAACGGGCTATCATGCGCGTCAAACGGAGATAAGACGACCAATTCGCGACCCCGGGCAGTTGATGTACCAACTTACCCAAAAACCGGGCCCACAAATTGGCGTTTCATCTTCCAGGGTTAGGTTTTGGAATGTGAAGGGTTTTTCCATTGTTTCTCAAAAATAAATAGGCCTTCGAGCCTCATTGTAACACAGTTCAGAGGCAGGTAGCCACACATCTCTTCTCAGAGATAAGCTACCATCGCCCCAGCTGGTTTATTTCCATTTCCGGTTGTAAGCATATTTTAGTATTTTCCATTAATGAAATGAAGTATTATTTCCACTGCATCTTTGTGTATATGGTTATCTCTGTAATTTGTTGTGTTCCTGTTTAAGTCTGGATCAAGGCTTCTGGGATCATATTGACATTTTGTCTCATAGATTAAATTTCTCGGGAGTTCCTACCACACTGGACATCAGTGAGCACAATGCCCACGCAAGCTAGAAGGTATACTACAAGGCAGACCTTTTATTGGTCATCCAAAGGGACGGGTGGTGGAAGCAGGCATTCACCAAACTTTCAAAATGCATTTTCTCCCCTACCTCATATAGTTATTCAAACCAACTAGTATCCACATCGCTCTTCTGCTCTGAATTCCTCCTTAAATGGAACATCCCCTATTCTGTTTCCATCGGTCCCCATTATCCTCTGTGAAGTCGGACTCCATAGTTCCATCTAGCCCTTTTGGGAATAATGCTTAATTAGTTATGTAAAATGCAGATTTTGTGTTCACTACAAAATTAAAGCAACAGATTGTTAGGGTGGTCACTGCTGGAAAGTGCTAGAAATTAGCTATAATGCCAGTAGATTTATTTCAGAATTGATTTAGTAATAGTTTTACTATATAAGAATGTAGTTAATAGTTGAATTGATATATGAGATTTGCAACATTTCTTAGCTCACACAGTAACTGTGTTTTTTAATTGTTTTATCATTTTTTTTATGTATTTTTCTTCATAGTACTGTTGGCTTCTCAATTGGGTTGAAATAATTCATTTCATATTCTACAAGTGGTATAAGGTAAAATTGTTTTGGGTTAAAGTTGTATTGTTGGAATTTCGCCAAAGTTAATCATGTCGAATTCTAACAAGATGCTAGTTCCAGAATTTGATGGGAACGATTATGATTATTGGTGCATTAAGATGCTAACCTTTTTGATTGGAGAAGATTTGTGGGAGATTGTTGAATCACGATATGAGGAGCGAGCTGATTGGAATGCTCTTACAACCAATGAAAGAACAACAAGAAAGGAAGCAAGGAAGAATAATGCTCAAGCTTTGTTTCAAATTCAGATAGCTCTTGATAAGAGCTTATTTCCAAGAATATCAGAGCAAAAACTGCCAAAGTTGTCTGGGAGACTCTACAAGAAGCCTACCAAGGTAGTGATCAAGTCAAGGTGGTCAAGCTTCAGACATTGAAGCAAGAGTTCGAGAATTTGAAGATGCAAGAAGCTTAAAGTATCAGTGACTATTGTGTGAGATTCAAAGATGTCATCAATAAAATGGCTACACTTGGAGAAGCTGTAAGTAATGATGTTTTAATTAAAAAAGTATTGAGATATTTAACACATAGATGGAATCATGTTGCAATAATCATGGAAGAAGGTAAGGATTTCGCAAAACTACAGTTTGATGAATTAGTTGGATCTTTGATGTCTCATGAAGAAAGATTGAAGGAAACTTTTGAAGTTGTAGAGAAAGCTTTTTCCTCTAAATTACAAATTACAAAGAATGAAGATGCAAGTAGCAGCAGTACCAAAATCCATCAAGGTCAAGGTAAATGGCAAAGCCAAAATTATTCAAGAGTTAGAGGAATAGGTGGCTCAAGTGGAAGAGGTAGTTTCAGAGGAAGAGGTAGAGGTAGATTTGATAAGAGAAATGTTCAATGTTACCATTGTAACAGGTATGGTCACTTTGAAAGAGAATGCAGATTGAAAGAAGGTAAAAATGCTAATTATGCTCAAGAAAGTGGTGAGTATCCTCTAGATCACTTATTTTTTTCTTATGCCAAAGGTGAAAATACTAGTAAAGATGTTTGGTACCACGATTCTGGATGCTCTAACCATATGACACGGAATGAGAAGTTGTTTTCAGCAAAGGATGGAAGTTTCAAATCCAAGATCGAGCTTGGTGATGATAAGTCATTGGAGGTTGCTGCCAAAGGAGCCATGGAGGTCCAAACAAAAGAAGGTATGACAAATATTCATGACATTTATTATACTCCACAATTGAAGCATAATTTGTTGAGTGTTGGGCAGCTCTGTGAGAAAAATTATAAAGTAGTCTTTGAAAATAAGACATGTACTATCTATGATAAGAATAAGGGAAATAGGGTGATCACTATTGTGCCTATGACAAGAAATAGGATGTTTCCCTTGAGGTTTGATGAAAATAATAGCAATCTTGCTAATATGGCTTATGAAGATTCAAGTTGGTTATGGCATCTTAGGTATGGGCATTTAAATTTTCAGAGTTTGAAGTTTCTAACCTCACATGCATTAGTTTCTGGTTTGCCCAAGGTAGAATAGCATAAGGAGGTTTGTGAAGGATTTGCTAAAGGAAAGCATGCAAGGGAAAGGTTTCCAAAGGGTAGTGCATGGAGAGCTCATCACCCACTTTAGCTTGTTCATTCACACATATGTGGTCCTATGCAGACTAAGAGTTTGGGTAAGTCATCATATTTCATCACTTTTATTGATGATTACTCACGAAATTGTTGGGTATACTTTTTGAAGGCCAAAATTGAAGCCCTAGATACATTCAAGAATTTTAAAGCCCTTGTAAAAAATGAGAGAGGGTGAAAGACCAAAAGTTTGCAGACTGACCGTGGAGGAGAATTCTACTCAAAAGCTTTCTAGAGTTATTGTGATATGAATGGCATCAGGAGGTAGCATATTACAACATACACACCCCAGCAGAATGGCATAGCTGAAAGAAAAAATTGTACTGTGGTTGAAATGGCAAGATGCATGCTACAAACTAAGGGATTGAGCAACTCTTATTGGGGAGATGCAGTTGCTATAGCATTATACATCCTCAACCGTAGCCCCACTAGTGCACTGGAAAATATGACTCCTTATGAAGCTTGGTATGGAAAAAAGCCTAATGTTAATCATTTCAAAGTTTTTGGTTGTTTGGCTTATGTGCATGTACGTGATCAAAATAGAAAAAAGTTAGATGCAAAGAGTGATTTATGCATTTTTATTGGGTATAGTGAGACAAGTAAGGCTTATAAATTATCTAATCCTCTTACTAACAAGCTTATTGTCTCAAGAGATGTAATTTTGATGAAGGGGGAGTTTATGGTCATAAAAAGGCCATGTTGAGAAGACAAAATCTATTTTGAATGATGATATAATTGTTAATAATGATCATGAGCAGACAACTAATGTTTCTGTAACTAGTGGCTTAACTCTAGCAAGCAGCGCTTCATCAATTTCTTCAACATCAAGTAAAATTTCTGGGGCTACCAATGGCCCCCACCTGGACTTCCCGCAAGCTTATCCAGCTACTATCCTCACTCATGGACTTCCTTCCACCTCCCATATTTAGTGCATTTCATCCTGGTCACCTTCTTTATTTTCAAACCTGGGAAAGGGCCTAGGATTAGTGTTACTGCACCTACAAATTCACCTACAAACTTGATTTTCTGGGCAATAGAAAATCTCTGGATTTGCGTACCCTTAACATCCACAAATGTGTTGGATCACCTACTCCCCATATCGCCCCTACATCAATGTGTTGGATCACCTACTCCCCACATCAACCCTACATCAGTGAGCAACACAAAACCATGGAAGCAGAAATTTTAGGGGATGCCATAGACTAAACCCCCACTCTTCCCTTATGGACAGATTGTTGGTTGATGTGCCAATTGTTGAAATCCCTAACTCACGGGCCCTAAGAGAACTGCAACCTGAGATGGCGTCCCCGTGACACTGTTTGTGAACATCCGGGGATTGGGGGAATCCTGGAACTATGAAATACTTCTCACTCCCTCATGTGAAAACACTTCTGGGTTCTCTCCATGGAACATATCTTTGACAAACTCAAGTCACTCCCCCGGGTGGTGAAAAGAGATCTCACGGATATACAATATCTTTGACAAATTGGAGTCACTCAGTTAGGTGGTGAAGATCAGGCAGGAAAGTAAAAAACAGTATATGAAAAGAGATCTCAGGGACATACAATGTAAATTGGACACCCTTCTAGTGCTCATGGGCTAGGATAATATTCCTACCGGTTTCACATTCAGGATCTAGAGGTAAAAAGAAATCGTATCTTAGATTTTGAGGAAGCAACTTGGCCACTGAAGAGCCACACTATTTGGATCATGGAGGAAACAAAAATACTAAATTTGATCATGGCAGAGACAAAAATACTAAATTTTTTCATAGCTTTGCAAACCATAGATGCACTACAAACTCTATTTGGGGAATTGAGGATGGTGAGGAACCCCATATCTAGTCATAGGAGGATATCTCCAAAGCCACCAACCTACACTTCCAATCTCCCTATAAGCGAAATGATAACATAGTTGCTGAAGATCTCACTTGGGGAATGAACACTTCCCTACTATGCTTCATCAAAACTCAAATGAGGTCTTGTACAGATGCATTTTTGAGGAAGAACTTCTTAGTGTCCTTAAATATTTTAAAAGTGACAAAAGTAGAGAATTGGATGGGTGGACCATGGAGTTGTTCACTCATTTTTCTAATCTTTTTAAACATAATCTACTTCAAATGGTGGAGGAATCTAGAGTCACTGGGTATATTCACCACCATAACAAGTCCACCCACATTTCCCTCATCCTAAAGCATTTTTCTTCCATCTGTTTTGAAGACTACAGGCTGCTATGCAACATCATCTACAAGATTATATCTAAAACCATAGCAGGCAGACTCAAAGGCACTCCTTCTCGCCATATTTCCCCACAACAACATGGTTTTATACACCTATGTCAAATATACGAGGTTGTTGCTATTGCACATAAATGCTTACACTCTATCCGTGCAAGGAACCTAAATGATGCTATCCTACAAGTTGGTTTGAAGAAAACTTTTGACAATCTAGATTAGGGTTACCTCAGGCTCGTTCTTTTCAAAATTGGCTTACAACCAAAATGTGTGGAATGTGTGGATTGGATTATGGTGTGTGTCATCAATGTTAAGTGTAATCATAAACTGATATCCTTCAAAATTCTATTGTGCTCACGCTCTCAAGATTGGCTACAATATCAACATTTCACATAGCATCTTTGTCCATGACATGCTGATTATGGGTATGTTATACCATCTCTCGTGACTTATACTTTTTCACATTTTCAGAAAACTTGCTAATGCTACTAGTCTTTATATAAATGCAACAAAATCTACCGTGTATCATAGTAATTGTGATTTGGATAACATTGTCTGCATAAAGAACTTGATTGGTGTAGATGCTAAATTGATTGGACATGGTATGGAATATTTGGGTTTCCATATTAAACCATGCAATTACATGAAAGCTGATTGGCAATGGCTGGTAGATAGATCTTACAAAAACATTTCTAGGTGGAAATACAAAAATCTTTCCTTGGATGGGCAAGTTATTCTTACCCACTTTGTACGAAACCAATTAGGGGTATAATCGACACATCTCTACCATATTCCTGCTGCTATCATCCCCTCACTAAACCAAGTCATGGCTAACTTTATCTCGGGAAATCATATCAAAAAAAAATTCACCTTGCCAAAATTTATAAGATCACTCTGCCTAAGGCCATGGGGGATGGGGAATTCTTGATCTTGGCCATTTTGGACAGGAATTACTTATTAAGTCTCTTTGGAGAGGCATTTTTTGTACTAGAACCTGGAGTCCGGTCAAACAAAAATACCTTATCAATCATGATTTCACTTTATGGTTCTGTAAATGCACCATTGGTGCTGAGAAAGGATCCTCCATCTGGCCCAGTTTCCAAAAGGTCACCAAGACCTTTTTGAAACATCTGGTTTGGAATATTGGCACAAGCCACAATATTCTCATTGGAATTGATCATCTTCTGGGTTATGGTGATGTTGACAACATCCTAGAACAACTTATTGTTTCCCTTAATAAAAGAGACATTTTTTTTTTCTAGTGTCAAGACATTGCATTTTTGAGGGGTCCCCATCCTATCTGGAAGTCTGCACTAGAATTGGGTTTACCTATGGAACATGATATGGGAGCTCATAGTGACTAGGATGAATCAGCTAGGGATTTGTCTAATTGGAAATTAGGACAAGCTAATTTGGTCAAGGAAGATGCATAATGACAATATTAATGTGGCGGATACATATATTTCTCTCTATTTAGAGGTTTCAAACCTGATTGAGGAACATATCTTATTTGCTTTCCTGAAAACCAAAATCCCCCCAAAAATTATTCTTTTCACTTGACTCATTTTTCATAACAAAAATCTACCTAGAAAAAATGACAAAAGAGGCAATGGCATGGCATTTGTCCTATTTGCAAGAAGGAATCTGAAAATAACAACCATATATTCCTCACCTGTCCCCTCACTACTCATATCTGAAAAGTACTCTCTTCTCACTTAGGTTTCCAGTTTCACCAACATGCTTGCATAAAACACTGTCTACTATGATGGAGAACTCAAAAGGTTGACTTTAAAATCATTCCTCCTATCATTTTTTGGCAAATTCAGAAGTGGAGTGTTAGGATATTCCGACACATAGGAAATAGTTAAGTATAACTTGGTCTAGTATAGAGTTAGGTAAAGTGTGTTTCTTTACTATGTACGTTTGTAACTTACAAATCGATGGTCATGATATGTAGTGATCTGATGGTTCATTCTCTGCTCGGTATTACCGACACTTTATCCGTGGCTTAACACCCGATTGGTCCATTATCTCTATTTAAAGAGCATGGAGGGTCATTTGTAGGTTAAATTTTCATGAGAGAAGGTTATGTAAATTTTCATTCTTTTATTAATAAATTTCCTGAAGTGGCCACGTTGGCTCAGGCTGTGGACTGTTTCCCTCTTTGAGGGTTTTAACCACGTCCAAAATACTGGTGTCTTGATCTGTGATCTGTTTGCGAGCGGTGTCCTCTGGTGTTCTGTCTGAGGAACTTACCCGATAAATTCCTA
>APFE031494818.1:1239-65764 GCA_000404065.3 Pinus taeda
TCAATAGAATAATATGTCTTCTATGAATCTCAATCACCACCAAAAACAGATTGATCAGTAAAACAACAACTTCTTTAACAAAATTGAAACCCTAGGTCCACGTAATGATATATGGATCAATATTTTCACAACAACATATTTTCAACCATCACGTGTCATGGAAGAACCAATAGAAAGATGATCTAAACATCACATATCAAAAACATAGTTTCTTGCAAAAGTATAAGTAGCTATTAATGAACCAAGGTAAGTATAAGGAAATAGTCATGTAGAATTTTGGTAAAATAAGACAACTCCATATAGACCATGTAAAGAAGGAAATAAGAAAATAGCTCATGCAAACATAAGTTCGTGCAAATGTTCTAATGCACACCCTATTTGTCAGTTGTGACCAAGGCAATCTCCAATGCATAATTGTGAAATTGGCTCACTGATTAATTTTGACAACCTTCTCATCATTACAATAGTTGCATTAGTGAAAATATGCAAAGATGATACCATCTTATATAAAATATATCTCGTGAGCATGCATCTAGGATTCCATGTCTTCATTATTATTTCAACAAATTGTTGCAATCAATTGTACTCAGATCATCCAAACAATACTAGAAATAAGAAAATAAAATTTCAAACCTCACTGTACTCTTCTCACACTATAGTTACATCATCAATGATTATATTTTAGATTCACAATGCTACCATATGCTCCCCTTTAGACCATGTAAACCTCATATTTTGGTGGGAACAATTTGTTGCTCCTCTTTTCTTCAAAAATTTATTAGATCGATCCTTTCCATGCACTATGTTATTCATTCTCTTGATTGATCTGCTTTGGGTGATCTTTCCCTTCTAATTGATTCTCCTTAAACACATGTACATTTTGTATTATTTGGACTTATGGCCAATGTTGCCACACAAATAACATCTTATATGTCTATTAAACAAAGGATAAAATTCAAAACTCCTCTTCTTCACATAGTTCCTGCAATCAAAAGCATTATGATCAAAATTATTATGCAAGAAACAATAGCCATAAAATGAACTATTATACCTTGCCATATATGAGATTTCTTGATATGTCTTTTTATCTAAATTCTTCTTCTACTTCATATTTTTCTAGTTTGCTACAATATGCCTAAGATTTTGACAACTAAAGCATCATATTTATCTTGAGGAAATGGATGATATGGTTAGCACAAATTTTTCCTCCTTTGGCTATTGGTTTTGTTGTTGTCCTCTACTATTGTTCACCCCATATTTTTTACTAGTTATTTAAATTTTGTTTTTGAACTTGCTTCTCCTTTTTGTAGGCTAGAATTTAGAGACTTTTGGCTAGTATTCAACTAAATTCCTTTCTCTTTTGAATTACTTCTCAATGTAGCCACTTCTTCCAATATTTGACATTGATCTTCCTTTTCTTTATATTGCTTTCTCATTTCTACTCAAATTTTCCTTGCTTCATCCAATTGAGTGTTTAATTTGATGATTTCTTCTTTTTAAACACACTCCTTTTCATCAACTATTTGATATAACTTTTGTTGGTTTTTATTTTCATCCTTGAGTGTTCTAATTCCCGCTTCTAGGGTTTCAATGCTGCAAGGCTCTTCATCTTCTAAATTCAAATTCTTTGCAAAAGGTGTATTTCCACTTCTCTCAAAAACTTCAAACTAAATCAACTGATCACCATCTTCTAATTCATCAAACTCAATAAAATCATCATCACAACATGTACAATAAAACGTACCACCAGATATAATATTATTGCATTTACCTTCATCATTCTTTATCAACAAGAAAAATGGTTCTCTTGAGTTTGAAATCTTCTTGTTTTGATTTCTTCTCTTCCTCTTCTGAGATTGCTTCCTTTTGTTCTTAGCCATAGGTCCTCGATCAAACCTCAAGCAATCAAGCTCAATAATGGGGGAACCTTCTCTGATACCAATTGTTGAATATCGTATCACTACTAGGGGGGGGTGAATCTGTAGAGATGTCTTTCATAGATATTTTTCACAATTTTAACTCATGGAATCATATATCGATTCTTCATGCAAACACTCAGTAATTCATTAGTAAATAAAAATTTAGCTTCAACAAAAGTAAATCAAAATAATCACATATCGATGCACAATGTACACAAGGATCTTCGGTGGAAAACCCCCTCTAAGTCAAAAACCACCCTTTGCTACTGTTGCTGCTATGTTTCAAATTTTATTAATTAAATAAATCATTTTTCATCATCATAGTTGGCTATGTCCAACAAGGAATTTTCTCACACTAAATTGACTTTGCAGGACCCATCCACTAGAAGCCTCTACCTCCAACGAGCATTGCCCAACATCCATTAGATTATGAGAATGTTACCCTCTACTGAAGGTATCAACCACCATTGACAAGGAACACTTGCCCCTTATTCACCAAGCTATCTCAATCTTTTGATAATCTAGGGCCACGTTTGCAGTATACTTAGGGGGGGATAATATGGGGTATGGGGTACAAAGGGAGTTACCCAAGGGAATAAGGTAATAATGTGATGGGCCATACTTAATAAATAAAGTGGTTAACCCACATCAGGTAAAGGACCACTAATAGTTAGGAATACTGTAATAATTCTGTTGTATTAGATGTATGGTATTGAGAGACCCATCGTAATAACCCAGGGTATTGTATGTATGAAGCCTATATAGAGGCTAGAGACTCCTAATTTAGGGATGCCAAGGATTATTGTATTGGCAAGCACATGGCTTGTGGGGTGTTCTCCTTCCTTAAGGAGTAAATGTATGGTGTTACCCTAACTCAAGGGTTTTGATATTAATAAAGATCTGAATTTTATCTATTTTTCTATTTTGATTTCTAGGCATATTTTCTATTTTCATATATTTGCAGGTGAGACCTACTACAACATTTCAAAATGTTTTGAACTACATCCTTGCACAAAATAATAACAATTTTTTTTTTAATGAACTCATAATACATCAACATCATCTCAATTAGACAAACCTCAATACATTATCATATCCACTCTCAACAACATACAAAAACTATGGATCTCTTACTTAGCTACACAATTATATATATCAATAACAACACGCTCAAATAGCTCTCAACAACAACCAACAACATTCAATCATCTCAACACACACATCCTCTCTCATGCAATTATGTTCATAATGAAACTGAAAAACACATACAAATACTCCTGCAACATCATCAACATCCAATCCCAATACAACTCCAATAGTAGCACAGTAACTATGAAATCAAAACTCAAACATGTAGTGTATAGATGAAATTCTACAACCATGCACACTGAAATATTCCTCCGCAATCACAAATATCAGTAACATATGAATCTACCACAATAATAGACCATTGATCACTACAATCATAATCATGTTAGCTACTACATAGAGGAGGCTATCACTTATAAATATATATTGAAAATTTTGGTGCATCAACACAATCAAATGAAGAATTTCCCTCTAAGTGCCCTTTGTTACAATCTTCTACAAACTCCATCACAATCATAAAAATAAATTCTACCTCACCATAACAATAGTTTCCCTCTCAATAAGCCTCTTCACTCCATGATCTCTTCCATATACTTCTGAGATTTTACACCCTCTATGAACTTGACCTATAGATTCTCTATTACGTCTGCATTTCACTAGGTGCACTATCTAACCCCAAACTGGTCCCTTTCTCCTTTATTTAACCATACCATTCCATTATCTCCACTTCTCACTCCATCAAAGAATTCACACCTTATATTGCATTCTAGTATTTGTATTTGATCAATTAGAAGATTCTATGAAAGGTCTCGAATAAGAAAACATCATAAAAACATTTAAATCACCTGAGGTGTGTGAGTAATGTGGATAAAAATACACTTTAGGCAACTTTCATTGGAGCAAAACTAATTGATTTCAAATAGAGCCCTTTAGTTGCATGCATAGACCTACTTCCCAACAACTAGAGCCTCTAAGTCACTCTCATAAGCTTGCATCGATGCAATTGTGGCAGGGGATCAAGGAAAACACAAAAACTCCAACTCAAAACATCCTCCAACTTCCTACATAGCATTTCCAACACCTCTAATTCTTTTCAAAGGCATGACAAGTCTCAAAAATAACTTTGCAACCTATGATTGAGCTCATACCTAATGTATTCTTCATAAGTGCAACAACCAATTCAAGAGTGTAGAAACTGTATCAAGTGGCATCAATCATGTAGTTGAACCATAGAAGGGAACTTGATACATCATGATAGCTTCTCTAGACCTCATCATGATTACAACCATAACTCATCAGATGCATCAAGTACACCTCAAGTGTAATACCTCAAGCATCATAGAAATGGAGACCAATTTGCCCAATCAACCATCAGATCCATCAAATAAAACATTAAAGCACTTGAAACAAAAAAATATGACACAAGAACCATGCAAAAGCCAATACCATCAAACAACCAAGTATATGCATATCATCTACAACAAAATCATAGGTTGAGATCAATTCTGATCATAAATCACTACAACACTCATCAACACTAACATGCTACTTGGTTGACATCAATGCCAACAAGTGGAAATCATGATGAACTTTTAGTAGAGGAACAATTGTGAGAGGTGGGAGCTCATTTTCAAGAAACTAATAGAATAACACTGAGAGTGCACCACACGTTAATTTTTGGAGATGTGGGGGACTTGATTTCTAGTGTGATTTCCCTAGGAATTCATCAAGTATGGTACATACGAAAGGAAAATTATCATCATTAAATACCACATACAATCATTGAATCAATGCATCAATCAATAACAACCAAGCAAAACATAAATCCATTGTAGTGGAGTCAGTAGGTACAATTAATAACATAAAACTCAAAATTTTACTGGATTTTGGTGTAGCTAACTATTTCATTTCTTCATATGCATTAGATAAATGTGGGTCAGTAGCATGCAAGCAAAATGATTTTAGAAAATTCAAAATGGCATCAAGGGAGCTATAGTCCGTAGAGTCAAGTGTTGGGGAATACATTGATGTAGGTGGATATTGGTGGCCACCCATCTATTCCAATGGGACTCTCACCATTCTTCCTTTAAGTTTTTTGGTTTCCTTAATTGTAGCATAGTTTACTATGTTTGGAAATTTTTTGGGTCGTGGACTTCTGTAGCTGATTTGAGGCCCCAAACAACGTTTTTTTGGCAAAATAGAAATATAGAAATTTCTATGATAATCATGTAAATAGTTGTATTCCTCATAGAGATCTTTCCAATGAGGTATCATACATGTCAAGTGAAGATAATATGACCAAGTTATGACCCCAGGAAGTTGGCTGCCCAACTAACCCCAACGGGGCCCATAAACTCTTGGTGTTATAATTCCTCGGGTTAGGGTTTTGGTTTTTTAGGGGTATCTCCTATTGTTCAATAATAAAAAGGCCTTTAAGCCTCATTGTAACTTAGCTCAGAGACATGTATCCACCACATCTCTTCTTAGAGACAAGCTACCATCACTTGAGCTATCTTATTTCCATTTTGTTTGTAAGCATAGTTTAGTATTCTTCTATTAATGAAATGAAGTATTTTTCTGCTACATCTCTATGTTTATTATTATATTTGTAAGTTGCAGCATTCCTGCTTAAGTTCAGATCAGTGGTATCATAGCAGTTTGCTCTTTCTCTATTTTTCTTTGCATGTCCCCAATGAGGTCAAGGTATAAGGAGTTAGGGCTTGATTTGGTTTAACCATTGCAAGATCAACCTCGTAAAACCTGATGACCTCCCATGGTGGAAGAAAATAATGATGAGGGGGCAGGAGATCCTTTCAAAGTGTTGCTCAAGGAATCCCTCAAGCGACAGAGGGACATAATTATGGATAACTTTTCCCAAATCCTTGGATGACTACCCAGAAGCAATGTATCTTCATCAAGTAGCAACTTTGGAGGCACTACTCCTTTCAAGGTACAAGTTAACTTTGATATTCCCATACATGAAGGCCTAATAGATGAAGACATCCTAGATAAATGGTTAAATCTATTGGAAGGATATTTTTCACTTCATGACTTTGGTTAATAAGTTGTACAAGATTATGGAGGTAGACCTACCAATCGCCATATTTTTCATCACTACAAAGCAATGAAGTAAGATCATTTCCCAAACCAGGAATTTTTTTTTCTTATGATTCACCCACAAGGTAATAAGAAGGTTGTGGCCACGACTTCTAGGCAAGGCTCCTCTGCACAACAGTAGCAGATGGACAAGGTCATGGAGGAGTAAAGGGATATTTTTTCCTCACCCATAGGGGTATCTCTGCACTGTTAGGTTAAGCACTACATCAATTTGACCCCAGGCACACTACTTCCCATTGGATCGATCTATCGATACTCTGTTCTGAAGAATAATGAGATCAAGAGGCAGATTTAGGAACTACTGCAGAAAGGGAACATCTGGCCAAGCTCATGATCTTGTGGGAGCCCAATTGCATTACTACAAAAGGAGGATGGAACCTGGAGGCTTTGTATTGATTATCGGGCATTGAACAAGATCACTGTCTGGAATAGGTACCCAACCCCATGAATTGGTGACCTTTTGGACCAACTCAAGTGGGGAAAATATTTCAGCAAGATTGACTTGAATTTAGGTTCTCACCAAGTGCATATCGAACCCTCTGATGTGTGGAAGAATTCCTTCAAATCCAAGGAGGGCCTTTTCCAATGGTTGGTAATGTCATTTGGATTGAGGAATGCCCATGAAAACTTCATGAGACTGATGGACCACATCTTGCAACCCTTCACCAATGCATTCATGGTGGTTTATTTAGATGACATCTTAATCTCTAGCCAAATTTTGGAAGAGCAGCTCCACCATATTTGACAAGTCCTTCAAACCCTTCGACAACACAATTTGTGTGCTAACATGGAGAAATGCACCTTTGGCCTAACCAAGGTTCAATATCTCGGGTACATCATTAATGAGCAGGGTGTACATGTGGACCCATCCAACAAATAGGTCATTCGAGATTGGCCAGCCCCAACAACTTTGACATAGCTCAATAGCTTTTTGGGTCTTACCAATTTCTATTGTAGGTTCGTGTTGGGGTTCTCTCATATCACTTGGCATTTAAGTCAAGTCACAAAGGGCGAAGTGAAAGAAAAGTTGTTTTAGTTAGAAACCTAATAGTGATTGTTCTATGAGTTGAATAATCACCTCTATTCTACTCGAGTGCTCACATTATGAGACCTACAACAACCATTTTAGATTGAGACAAATGCCTCCAACTATACTATTGGTGTAGTTCTTACTCAACATGGGCATCTAATGGCTTACCATAGTGAGACACTTTCAGACACAATTTGAAAGTACCCCATTTCTGATAAATAAATTTATTCCATTGTGCAGGCTTGCCATCAATGGAAGAATTACATTCTAGGGAAGGAATAGTCATCCACATAGAACACCGACCTCTACAATGCATACAAACACAAGGGAAGTTGCAGAAAAATCTCCATAAAAAATGTTCCACCTATCTACAATAGTTCCATTTGAACATTAAGTATAAGAAGGGCAGCACCAATAATGTCGTTGGTTACCTTAGCTGACCACCAGTCATGGCGCTAATCACTGTGCTCGACTCCTATGGGCAAGAGACATCGGGGTGGCTACATCTTTACAAGAGCGATCCAGAATTTGGCAACATATACCAGACACTCCAGGAAGGGAAGAAAGTTCCAAATTTTCACCTTCAGGATGCATTGTTATGTCACTTGGGACACATCTGTGTTCCTTCAAGTGAGCGTGCCAAGATGATTTAGTAGGCATCCTATAGTTGGGTCGCTGGACATTTTGGAGTGGAGAAAATAGTGGTGGTATTGCAAAATATTTTTATTGGCCAAAACTTCGTCAGGATGTTAGGAAATACATTAGATCATGCACTGCCTATGCCATTGCCAGACCAACCATCAAGAAGCAATGCCTATATAGTCCTATATACTCCATGGATTATATGTCAGACATTCCTTCTACTAAGCACGAAAATGATTGTATTTTCATGGTTGCCAGTAGATTCTCTAAGATGGCCATCATGGAAACTTGCAAGAAGAGTATCACAGTAGAGGCCACTACTAACCTCTTCTTTGAGCAAGTGTGGGTACACTTTGGGACACCACGCTCGATTATCTTAGATATAAACAACAATCCTTGAGTGCATTTTGGTCAAGTATTTGGTCATTAATGGATACAAAACTCAGTAAGTACACAACTTTCCATCCCCAAACTGATGGCCAAACAGAGGGTGTCAATAGGATGAGCATACACATTATGTACATATACAACTCAAAGCATCCACACACATGGGATGAAAGTCTCCCCTATGTCAAACACAACTACAATAGAGCTCTCCATGGCTCAACAGGCCACATCCCCTTTTAGGTAGGGATGGGATTTCAACAAGTATGCCTCATTGATGTGTCCATAGAATTTACAACCACTTAGGTAGATTCAGATCATGTGCAATCTGAAGCCAAAAGGGAAAACAACTTCTTCGAGTGAATTCAACACATTTGCCAACAAGTCCATGATATATTAGATAAATATAATGCTAAGTACAAGCAATGCCATGACTAGCATCGAGTGCCACACAAGTACCAGGTGAGAAACAAAATTTGGCTACATTTACAGAAGGAGCACCTCACTGGAACCCATTGCAAGCTTCGCCCACTCCGATATGGGCCATGCACCATCACCAAGGCCATTGGTGATAATGCCTTCGAGCTCAGCTTCCCACCGTTCCTTAGTCTACACCCATCGTTCAATATAGATCACCTTCAACCATACTTTCCACCATTGTTGGACACATCTGGCATTGTAGAACATCTCACACCAACAATAGCTCAACCTGGACTACATGGAACATGTCACAACTGATCAAATCATAGACACACAAGTCAAGAACACTCGACAATAGAGGATACATCTATATTGAGTTGTTAGATCAAGCCAACTCCTTCACCAAGGCAAATGGCTCACCAAGGACCAAGTTTAGAAAAATGCTCCTCATCTCATGGAGGAACTCAATGCAATGGGGACCATTGCTTCCTTAGGGTGGAGGAGTGATCCAAGTGGATATTGGTGGCCACATGCCTATTCCACTTGTACCCTCACCATTTTTTCTTTCATTTTTTCAATTTCCTTAATTGTAGCACAAATTACTATTTTTCACAGTTTTTCGGCTCCTGAACTTCCAAAGCCGTTTTGAGGCCCTAAAAGACGTTTTTTTGGAAAAAATATCAAACTAGTGATTGCCATGGAAATTGCATCAATAGTTCTAGTCCTCAAAGATATTTTTCCAACAAGGTATCATATGCATCAAACAAGATAATATGACCAAGTTATGACCCCTGAAATTTGGTTGCCCAACTATCCCCAACAAGGCCCATAAACTCTTGGTGTTACATCTCCTCGAGTTAGGGTTTTGGTTGTTTAGGATTTTATCTTATTTTTTGATAATAAAAAGGCCCTTGAACCTCATTGTAACTTATTTCAAAGGTATGTAGCACCACATCTCTTATCAGAGATAAGCTACCATCGCCTGAGCTATCTTATTTACATTATCTTTGTAAGCATAGTTTATAATTTTTCTATTAATGAAATGAACTGTATTTATGCTACATCTCTATCTTTATGATTACATCTGTAAGTTGTAGCATTGTTGTTTAAGTTCGGATCATACATGGTTGACTTCAGGGTTTGTTTGAATAAGTTACAAGTATCTGTCACCACCCTAGGAATGTATGACCTCATCATTGGGATGGATTGGTAGGAAGTTCATCAAGCTTGGTTCGATTTTTATGTGAAAATAATTATTTGCATAAATTATGAAGGGAAGTCGATCCAAATCCAAGCTATTAAGAGAAATGTGTCTTTGCACTTCATTTCAACCGTGCAAATGAAGCATTGTCTGAGGAAAAGGTTTTCCATTAGATGCAGTGAGGGAAGTAAGTAAGGGAAAGGGACAACCCTTAGAGAAATATCTAGTGTTTCCTAAATTTTTATATGTTTTTCCCAAGGAATTGGTGGGATATACCCATGAAAGGGAGCTTGATTTCATGATAGGATTAAAACCTAGTGCAAAACCAATCCCTAAAACACCCTATAGAATGAATGTTCCAAAACTTCAAGAGTTGCAAATATAGTCGAAGGAACTATTGGACTTAGGACTCGACTGACTCAATATATCACCTTGGGGTGCACCTATAATTTTTCTTAAGAATAAATATGGCTCCTTGCAACTATGAAAAAACTATCAAGACTTAAATTGAGCTATAATAAAGAATAAGTATCCATTACTCCGGATTGATGATCTCCTTGACCAAATGAAATGAGCTTATGTCTTTCTTAAAATTGATCTATGGTCTAGTTATCATTGATAATTAAGGATAGTGATACTCTTAAGACTATGTTCCAAACATGCTTTGGGCTTTACGAGTTCACAATGGTTCCATTTTGGTTGACCAATGCATAGTAGTATTCATCAATATTATGAATTTTGTTTCCATAAGTACCTCAACTACTTTGTACAAGTCTTCCTTGATAATATTCTCATCTATTCCAGAAATAAAAAGGAGCATGAGGAACACTTATGAAATAGTGTTATCTTGTCCAGGGGAGCAAAAATTATATGTAAATATTTCAAAGTGTTCCTTATTTAAATAAAAGATTAATTACCTAGGTCCTATTATATCTAGTGAAGGAATTTTAGTAGATCCTAAGAAGAGAAAAGAAATCATGGATTGGATGATACTGATAAATTCACATCAAGTTAGTAGTTTTATGGGTTTAGAAAAAATACTACTAAAGGTTTGTCAAAGGATTGTAAAAAATTGCAAAACCTATCACAACCCTCCAACACAAGAGAGTTAGATATCAATGGACTGAAGAATGGAATACTGCATTAGTTGAGCTTAAAATATTGTTGAATAGTGCACTAATCTTATGGATACTTGACATGGATAGAGGTTTTACTATATATAGCAATGATTCCAAGCAAGGATTAGGTATGGTATTAATGGAAGAAAAAGGATTAATAGAGTAAGGATCAAGGAAGTTAAAACTTTGTGAGGAACTCTAGGCCATGCATGATTTAGAATTGGTTGTTGTAGTGCTAGCTTTAAAAATATGTAGACACTACATTGTAGAAATAATCTTCATGCTCAAAATCCATCATCAAAGTTTGAAATACTCTTTTATTCAAAGGGACTTAAATTCCAAGCAATAATGATGGTATGAATTCTCAAGCGAGTATGACATTGGAATTTTATATATCAAAAGGAAGGAGAATTTATTGGAACATGCTCTAAATAGAAGACCAAGGATCCTCCCCTTTATACCCATTAAAGTATATTTGACTGAGTGTGTAACAGAACATCTCTTGACAGATATATGGTACATAAAATTAAGATTTGAGCTCCAAATAAAACATCTAAGAAGACCCAAGTTTGAGGGGTATGAACTAGAGAATGATGGACTATTACGATTCTAAGGAAGGATGTATATCCCTGATGTTGGAGATATTCAAACATCATCCTTAAGGAATCCCAAAAAGCACTTTATTCTACACATCCAGGCATAAATAAAATGTATGTCGACATGAGGAAACTCTTCCTCTGCATAGGCATGAAGCGAGATATTGTCCAGATCATTGCAAAATGTCTTCAGTGTCAGTAGGTAAAAGCTATCCATCATCACCTAGTAGGCCTTTTACAACCACATGACATCTCTATGACCAAGAGGGAGGTGATTTTTATCGATTTTGTCATGGTGCTACCTCTTACCCCATAAAGGCTCAACTCCATTTCAATTGTGGTGGAAAAACTAACTAAAAGTGCTCACTTTATTCCCATAAAATATACTTATGAAGTTATTGACTTGCCTTGAGTATTTATAAATGAAATTATTAAATTCCATTAAATACATAAGAAGATCATATCAGATAGGGATTCATTATTCACGTCAAGGTTTTGGACTTGTATGTGGTTAGTATTAGGGAGTCAACTAAATCTAAGTACGAATTATCACCCTAAGATTGATGGATAGATAGAAAGAGTGAATCAGGAAATGGATGATATGCTGAGGATGTACATGTTATGGACAAAGAAATGCATAAGGGAAAATGCTTTCCTTTAGCTAAATTTACCTATAATAATTGTTACCATAGTGTAACAACCCGGGTTAAAAATCCATGCAAATATAAAAATAAGACCAAGGTCATGGGGCACGTATTCCATGATTAATGGCGGGAAAAAAATCCTAGTGGGTGTTCATTTGGTTTATTATGGCTAAAGGAAAATGACAAAGGCAACGACAATTTCCTTGGAAAGGCACGAGGTATTAGATGGAATTTTAATTACTAAAATAATGGAAATTAGGAGAAAAGAAAGGTGAAAGGTAATAGGTTGCATTTCAGGAGGAAATTGAAGGAAAATAATAAAAAATGAACTAGAGGCCTCATTGATAAAAAGGCTTATGAAGATCAGTTGGTAGCTTTCTGATTAGCTTAGTTTTGGAGCTCTCATTTCTCTCTCTCTCATACTCTTGGACACTTAGAATTTTCTTGTAGCACTCTTGGAGGAGTGTGGCATACTTGGGATTTGGAAAAAGAAGGAAAAGGAAAAGTAAGAAAGCACAAGAGGACATCAGGATCAACAACTACAGTGGATTTTACTTTAGGTACTGAGTTGCATGTATGATTTCCTTGTTGGTTTTGGCATGAATGGCATATGCATGTGGTTATTTAGCCATGATCTATCATTGGCAGGGAGGATTTCCTCGATCAATGGTGATTTTTCTTAACCTTTCAATTTCCTAGATAGCCTTGGTGTTTTGGGTTTTACTTTTATTCTCTAGTTGGTTTTCTTATGCCTTTTGCTATGGTTTGATTTATTAGTTTCTAGAAGCCTTAGTTGGACAAAAACTTTGGAAGCCCTGTAATAGCTTAGGTTGAGCTACTGGTCCTCAAAGCCTTGGTTGGACAAATGTTGTGGAAGCCCTTGGTGGGTTGAGTTACTAGTCTTGGAAGCCCTAGTTGGAAAAATTCCATGGAAGCCCAACAATAACTATGGGTTGAGTTACTAGTCCTGGAAGCCTTAGTTGGAACAAATGCTCTGGAGCCCTGGATAGTTTGGGTAGAGACTGATTTGATGATGGTTAGTCATGTCTGACCATGTGATGAAATCACTAGTTGAGGGTTGAGGAGGTTGGCCTCTGGAAGCCCTATTTTGGTTTTTCTTGATATGTTTCTTGAGATACTGCATACATGCTTGGTATGTCATATTCCCTTGTCCGATACTTGCAACTCCTTCCAAGTGGCCTCTGGAAGGAGTTACAAGTATCAGACAGGGGAACTATTATGGTTGAATGATTAAGTATACTGGATCGTAGGGTTTGTCAGCTCAGAGGCCACCAGTGGGACAACCATTGTCCTACATATGATACATGGGAAGACATAGAGACCATATGTCAGAATCATCCCAACTTATTTTTATTTTTGGAACATCTAAAACACTATTTTTTATATCTTTTCTTTTATTATCTAGATTCATGAGATGAGCATTTTGAATTTATATATAACTATGAAGAGCTACACATGAGAATATTATTTCAATGACTATGTTTTGTCATGAATGCTTAATTAAATATGAACATATTGTTTGTACATGGATACAAAAGTGAATTATGATATGAATGACATTTCTATGAATGTTATCACCAGAAAATGATCACCTAGCCATTTCTAAATAGCTGGATCAAAATACACCATGTGGATTTCATTTTAACATAGTAAAATCACTTTAACTATGGAAAATAATTTAATAAACCACTTTTATTAAATTATTTTATGAACTAAATAAAAAAACCCCAGGAGAATAATTAGATAAATCATTATTTATTTAATTTTCTCTATGAATTATTATTAAATAAGTATTCCTTGTAACATTTGACTAAATCCCTTAGGAATATTTAAATAAATCATTATTTATTTGAATTTCCTTATTTCTGTTATTAGAATAATTATTAGATCACCATTTAATAATTATTTTGATTTCACACCTTTCTTGTTTCTCACAAAATAGTTAATAAATCATTTTATTTGTTAATTATTTATAAATAAAGGAATTTAACAATTTTAAATTCCCTTTCCCTTTCTAATAAATATAATAAAGTATTCCAAGTAGTTACATCTGAATTCGATCAATAATATTTTCTTATTCTCCATTTTTTAGATTAACTCTATACTCTACTATATAAAGGGGCATTTTTCATCCATTCTTCACCATGATCATTATCATCGTCAACATTATCGTCATTTTTCTTGAGCTCCCATTTTGAGTTCTTCACTTTTGTTTGGGTTTTTCACACATTGAGATAGGGAATTCTATATCTAACGCATCAAGGATATCAAAGGACCCATCCCACGGAGGGGGACTTACAAAATAGTCTATAGATATCCTTCACCAGGTGTTATCAATAAATATATTAATTCAAAATTATCTTTCCAATTGGGTTATTAATCTGGATACATTATTTTGCAGCTATTTGTTTTTGGATCTTGTTTTCTTTTACCGCAGATTTTCCATTTGTATTGCATATCTAGAATGACAACAACCATCAAATTATCGTTAGGGTCACTTGTCATCTAGTGACTTAAGTGAGGATTTTTTGTACACCTTCCATGAAATTTCATGATAACAAATGACAACTCCACTGGGTCTTTAGTTACACATTTTTCGTCAACAAATAGAGACTCCACTAGTCTAATAACCACATTCTTGGGTGATTGAAGTTTCATAAATTTCAGGGTTTCTTCAACCATTTTTCAATCCTATCAATTTTTTTTCCATTTTTAAACCCTATTTTGTCAAATTTTTAGATTCTTTCAAGTTTCTAGTCTTTTCCACAGGTCACAGGTACCAGCTGAGCAGGAGATGACAACATCTATATGAGATCTATCGACTAAGACTCCCAAAGATAGAACACACTTTTTTACCCCTTTAGTGCACTCCAAAGCACACTCTTTGGCCCAATAACTGTGCTCTCACTGAAAACAGGTCAGTACCTACATTCTACAACTTTTCTAAAAAATTTTGAATTTTTTACAGTTTTGCCAAGAGTGTTGTCTGCAAACTAGTTTGGGTTATTCAACTATGTTAATCAGACTCCCTTAGGCCTAGATCCACTTGTTTTGTATCTTTGAGGAAGGAAATATCCCCCTAGGGTTTAGAATACTCCTCCACATTGTTAGGAAGACATTTGTTGAGTGAGGATTCTAGGGTTTTCAACATTTTTAGCCTTTGTTTTTCAAATCTGATCCATTACTTTTTAGATCAATTGGATAGGTTTATTTTACATTTTCTCACTTTAGAATTTGGGTTTTCCTTTTCCCCCTTAGGATCCACTTGAGCATCCTAGGTCTTAGAGCTTCATAGCTATCCTTTACAACAATTTTCACTTCTGATTTTTTCTATTTATATGCACCATTTTCAACAGCTTAGGACCTTTAGATCCCAATCACTTGACATCAAATATTCTTGGCCTCTTTATGTGTCTTTGAGCAGCCTATTTTCCTTCTCTTTCTTAGCTTCTTAGTATCACTTGTGGGTGGGGTTGTGTATGTTTGAAGTACTATTTAATTTTTCCATCATTTCAAATTCATTTACAATATTTTAGCATTTTATTTTTAGCAACATATGGCATCATGAAACATGCTTAATTTTCTCATCCATTTGACAAATATTTTTCACACACTCACACCATAAGTGAATTCGATATTGGTTAACACCACCAAGCCAAGACTTTAAACACTACACCTTAATAAATCAACACACATAGATTAAGCCCACTTGGGCATCAGGGGCAAACATTCTTTGTAGTGTAGGTGTAGGTTCGGTGGGATAGGCTTCCAATATAACCCATATATTACTTTTCATTGAGACATAGAAGTCGTAATATTCGGGAGCTTAAATCCTTCACCATCCCATGGTCAAATCCGAAGTGCCTCAGAAACCCTATTTAGAGGGGGTTAGGCTAGGTCATCGTGTGAGCAATTCTCCTTGAAGCTACCCAACCATGGCAAGGAATTCCATGGAGTGTCTAACTACCAAGAAGCTCAACACTCGACCACCCCCATGGGATGAAGGTAACCATAGAGACCAATCTTTAAAAACACGTTATAGGACTGGTTGTGGGAAGTAGTTGGTCATGTACCCCACCTTTCTCTCGACAACTCTTCTTGTGGGGATGAGATTATGTCAAGTAAGAAGTTCTTTGGAAGGCCATCTCAAATAGTAGATCTAATATTGTTTGAGGATTCAGATCACCTATATTTTAGAGGTCCTTTTTATTTTATAGGACGTGTTTTCTTTCATTAGAGTAACCTCATTAAAATAGTTATTTAACACTTGGAACCATTATGCTAGGTGTTTTCTTATTGTTTGTCGCTCTTTTCTTCCTATCATTATCACTTAGTCTAGACATCATAGTGCCTTCAAGGAGTTTGTCACATCGAATTCAAGGGGTTCATCCTTAGTTCCTGTTAAGCCATATCACTACTCCCCATTGAGTGCGAGTTCATCCTCCTAAGCTTCAATCAAATCATCATTCTAGTTCTAATTCTGATTCTACTAATTTGTCTCATTCATCCTTTGATTTTGTGTCCCCTCATCCTCATATTTCCATCATGTCAAGCACCAATGCAGGTACAAGAACCCATGGCAGTAACGTAGGTGCCAACCAAGGTACCCCCACTAGTGTAACCTCAACTGGTGTGGTCACTCCAACTACTTTACTTCCTTTTGTCGTTGATCTAAGTGTCCCAGATTTTAACCAGCTTATCAATGATCCCCTTCTCCATGATCCCACATGGGGAAAATTCCTACAAAAATCCCTTTAGACATCCTGAAGTTTGAAGGTAATATTGGAGAATACCCAACCAATCATGTTTTCTCCTTTCATAAGTGGTGTTCATCAAATTCTATTACTGACAACTCCATTCGCCTTTTTTTGTTTCAACGCACACTTACAAGAGTTGCTATGAAGTGATATGTAGACCACTGTAGGGAAACCCATTCACTTGAGTGACTCTGGGGACAACCTTTATTTCATATTTCTTGTTACATCTCCATTATGATACTGGTACTAAGATTTTGACTTGATTCTATCAAACTTCTACAACTCGCCTTTCTGACCATGTTTAGGAATGGTGTAGAAGAAGGAGTGTTTATCGAGCTCTTGACTTCAAAGAGCGAGTCTATATGGATTGTTTTCTTAGATCATTGTTGGCCCCTATTGCGAAATATTTCGCTTCTCACTTTCCTCAATCCAAGGAAGAAGCCCTCCAGATAGCTCTTAAATTTGACTTGATTTACGCCGAGTGAGGTTACATTTACACTATCATCCCCAATTTGCCTCAGCTTAGTGTTGTTAATGCATTGAGGGCATCTCATGTTGTAGATGGCATTGTTGGAACCTTTTCATACCCCCAACCATATGCTTCTCCTCAAATCATTTACGGTCAACCTCAAGGAGGGACCAATCCCATGTACAATTATCCCTCCCCCAATCCTTCTCAGGGCACTCCTTATACAAGCCCCAATAAACCATATGCATATCCCCATCCACATCAATTGATTCCAGGGCAACTGTTGCACCACTTTCTTATACCAATGTTGCTCCATATCCATATTATCCATACGCATAGCCTAGCACTCTAGCACCTTGGGTACTAGCGCCCTAGCCCCCCAGCCCCCCATGCCCCCTCCCCTCCACCGCAGTAAGCACCTCCTCCACAAGGACAGGTGTATGCTCAACAAAGTGGTGCCAATCCCGCGAATCCAAAGAAAAATAATAAGGGGAAGGGTAATAGGAACCATTAAGAGTAAGGTAATCAATGAAACGAGGGTCCTCCACCCAGTTTACCTCAGGGTACTTAACCTAATACCGCAACCCATTAAAATGGCAGTCAACCCAAGTAGAAGAAGGGTATTCGCACAAACAAACATTGTGATTTTTGTGGAGTCTATGGTCATCATAATAATGAGTATCCCCTGTTACCTCAAATGCACCAAACATGTGAAACTCAAGCACCTTCGCGAGGATCGCCACCCTCTGCTCCTCCTCCCCCTCTTGCTTCATCTCAACCCACTGTTCTCACCAACCCATTCCCCCACCAAGGGTATATAGCTCCCAAACCTTCACAAGCTCAAGCTTCTCAACTAGCTCCTCCATATGGTAACCATGATTATCATACTCTCATGATGAATTTTTATGAGGTAAACACAGAGCAAGTCAACCTCTAGAATTGATCGTGTTAGTATGACAAACCACTTTTTAAGTCTAAGACTGAGTCCCAACCCAAGTGTATACTAAATCTCTATCATCACCCGATGGTACGTTATAGATCCCTCATCCTAAGTTTAACGTCATACCAAATATCCCCAAAGGACTAATATGTGGAAATTTTGCTTTTTCAAAAGTTGGACATACATATAGCATAGTAGACAACTTGGCATAGTCTCCTGTTGCCATGTCAATGTTGGAAGCCCTCCATGCATGCCCATCACAACAAAAATCTCTACCATATGATCTAGGCATCACAGATCCTCAATTTGATAAGATGATTGTCTTCCATGTTGACAAGTCAGATAACCCTCCTTCACCTTCATCTGTTTCTTTCTAAATTCCAGCCTCCATTCGAAACACCACTTTCTAACGATGTATTAATGACGGAGACGATGTTAGAAAATTATATATTACAGAGCAATGGAACACATAGAATATTGCATAAATATAAACACAGAAAATGCATAAAACTAGAGAGACACAGATATATGTGGTTCACCCAGTTTGGGCTACGTCCACCCCAAACAGCCAGTCCTTCCTTTATATTATCTAGCAAAATGAAGAGACACAACCTACAACATATCCGTTGTAATATCCTTTGTTTCTCTCACAGTCTCACCTCTCCGTTTCTTGCTCAAAAATACACATCTATATCACAACCTCAATACAATGCCCTCATACAAAGAGAGGGGTTGCCATCTAGGGAAAAAAACCCTAAAATAAACATAAGTTCTACTGTCAGATCATCCTCCTAATGAACAACCCAGATTGACTAGAAATTACTATATTTTATAAGGCAATTTTACATCTATTTTTAGTTTTGAGGGTGCTGACCGCGAACCCCCCAAGGGACCCAGGGGGGACATTGCCCCCCCTGGATCCCCTCGGGGGGGACAAGCCCACCCCGCACCCCCCTGCATGGACAAGTGTACAAACTTCCTAGGGTATACATTTGGCTAAAACAAAGACCTCTAAATAATCATGCTCCACACCCAACAGATGCCTCTACCTATGTAATGGACGCCAATGTTTGGAAACAACTTGGATCCCCCGACCTATCACCCTCTACCATCACTTTGCATGCATGGGATGGTCATCCTTCACATCCCCTTGGCTTATTCTACAACTTCCTAGTCATAGTTGCTAACAAGACCGTCTGTATTGATATAGAAGTCATTGATACGCCCCTTGACTATAACATCCTTTTACTTTGTATTTATACTTATGCCATGTCATCTGTCGCATCGGTGGTTCGCCATAAGATGTGATTTCCCCACAATGGAAAGATCATCATCATCGATCATTTGACATATTATGATCCAAAAGCCCATAATTCACCTCAGATCAACATTTCTTTTGTGGCTGACAATAATGTTGTCTTGTCTATTTCACCAAGATTCTATAAATATTCCTCTTTGCTTGGTGATTACTATGGCCCCATTCTAATCCTTCTGAGCCTAGATCATTGAGTGTTTGGATGCTCCAAGCATCACGGGCCACCCATAAATGGGCCGATATAACCTCGCAACAATCTGCACCTTCCCAATCTATTGTTCCTAACTCAACCATGCCTAATAGTACAACTCCTCAAGGACCATCTCCTTTTGCAGGTGCCTCTCCTAATAATTTTCCACTCGGATTTGTTCCCCGGCCCTCAACCATATGCAAGATGTTCCTCTAGGTCATTACCCTTTTTGTCAAATATGTTCTTGTTTCAACCTCTCAGATCATATTCTACAATTTTCATGGCTACATTGAGTCTACCTAATATCACCCTAGGGATCCGAGTCTGGTACATTGATCCATCTACAAACACTCCACCTCATCAGTTGAAATCTTACACTTCTTTGACCTCAATCGAACCAGTTGTTCCTACCCCTTCCTTTTCCTCAATTCCAGAGAAACCTCAACAAGAACCTACTCCTACTACGAAAGCATCTAGTTTGGGGGGAAAGCCCAAAATAAGGGATCCCAAGACAAGGCTCCCCTAATAGCTGCAGCTGCCCCTAAATCCCCAAAGCCTTTTCCTCTTTGCATTTTGTGTGATTTTTTGGTCATGCCACCAATAAATGTCTTGATTCTCCTGACATTAAAAAGGTTGCCACTGATACCTTTCCTGATCCTAACATTCCTAAGATCCAGGTAACTTAGCCTAAACTAGCTAAGAGAATATGATCGTTATGCATGAACCACCCTTGTGCTTTGTGTGATAACTTGGGCCATTATTCCCATCATTGTCCCTATCTTGAAGATTTTAACAATACACTTCAAGTACTTTGTGAAATAAAGGTCTCTCATAATGAGTCCACTTCTCCTTTACCTACAGAGTCTTGTCCAACCCCTAATCTAGAACATGAGGTCTCCCAAACACCCATAGTGATCACTCCCTGTGATGTCGAGTTGACGGAAAGTTCTGCTCCCATCCTCCACCTATCATCATTCATGAGATCACTCCCAAAGAACTCCCTAGATGTCTCCTCTAGTGATTCTATTGAACCTTCTTCAATGGATACATTAGTCTCCACATTGGTAGATACTTTATCTACTAGTCATCTATCTCTCAGCCTTGATGATGTGTATGTGAATTTAGTTTCTCATGAATATTCTTCAGGTAACACTTCCTCGTCATGTGATCTTTCTTCCTCCAATCTGCCCATCTTCCATTCTGATGAAGACATCATGGAAGAAATGGCCACCCTTGATTACCCTTGGGATGATATGAACTATCATGCGTACTTCCTTTCGAAGTAGACCCATGACCAATATGTTGTGGAGTCCAAATATCTCATCCATGGTGAGGTCTATTGGTTTAAACACCCCTTACCTCGAACCCATGAATTCAAACCACATCCACCTTGTGGTCATTACATTACCGCTCAATGTTTTGGTAAGGGGGAATTCACTTTTGAGAGTCTAAGAGAAACAATTCTCCCCAACCCTCCTAGTATATCTGATAGTGTTGATTCTAGTAGCATTATTATCCCCCATTTATAAGAACCTCTAGAATCCTATATCGCTTTGGGGAGGATCCACTTAATCACCCCTTCATCTTACATAAACAACCCAGTCCCTTTGAAATTGTTGTTGGTCAACCAACATGTTTTCTTGGTGAGCATTAGTTCATCATATCTGAAACCACTCTTTGTTATAATGATGCGATGTATGCGAACCCATAAATTTAGTCCATTTTATTGATATATGAAGTTCCAAATGAGATTGGCAATCCACCATTTCCTTTCTCTAACTATATCTATCCACTCTTCCTATAAGAATCCATCAAAATGTGTTTGGAGTCCATTACTTGAAATACATCCAGTATGCGCATAGCATGATTGGGATGGCCCATATGCCCCTACATTTCCTCATCATACTTTGGAGGATATCGTGCCAG
The DNA here is from genome assembly GCA_000404065.3 of Pinus taeda. Lineage (NCBI taxonomy): Eukaryota > Viridiplantae > Streptophyta > Pinopsida > Pinales > Pinaceae > Pinus > Pinus taeda. The sequence goes on from APFE031494818.1 coordinate 23,018, forward strand.
TTGGCCCAAGATGCTTGAATCCCTCATTCGAGCACTTGGAACACAATGGCGCCCCACAAACTCCTCCTGCTAGGGGGCATCATTCCAACCTTTGCATACCCGATCAGTGTTATCCATCACATATTCTTCGGGGTAGTATCCCATGCTTGGGGGCTTGATGACTACCCCATCCACCTGCCCACTTAATTAACATAAGTCTTGGCCTAGACCCCAATGATCTAGGTATGGTTGATTATCCTCCCATTCCTTGGATAGTTTTGTAAGAACTCTGGACACCACATATCTCCTCAATGGTATGATATTGTCCACTTTGGGCCTAAGCCCTCATGGATTTGTTTTTGGGCTTTACCCCAAAAGGCCTCCTACCAATGGAGATATTTTTCCATCCTTCTATACGCATGATCCTCCCCACTTCTAGTCAATGTGGGACTTTGGTCGTATACCCAACAATCCTCCCCTCAAACAAAGGACCATCAAACCTCCCCTCAAACAATTATCCATCTGTCCACTCTCTACCAACCAGGATTCTCCGCTCCAATGCGTTGGAAGCACATGCCTTACATGGAGCACCACCTGCCTCGAGAGCTTGCTCTATCCCAGGTCAAATCCTCTTCACCGTGTTGGGACCAGGACACATCCATGAAGAATCTGGAGCACACCGCCTGTCTAACCGAGCTCATTCACAGATCCCATCATCATATTACCTAGGCCCACCACCTTCGCTCGCTATTCCGAGGATTCATCCACTTGGCTAACTTCAGAACTCAGCTCTGATACCACTTGTAAGGACTTTGATCACCACATATCTCCACAATGGTATGATATTGTCCACTTTGGGGCTAAGACCTCATGGATTTGTTTTTGGGCTTTACCCCAAAAGGCCTCATACCAATGGAGATATTTGTCCATCCTTATATACCCATGATCCTCCCCACTTCTAGTCAATGTGGGACTTTGGTCGTATACCCAACAAGTTTGTCCTACCGACCTCTCTAGCGAGTCATATTCACATCGCATATCATAGATGTTTGATACCATATCTTCAAATATTCTACTCTATGTCATACTACATTTACCATTTGGTCCCCATGATTGACTTGGTGGGAATGGATGATCCTAGATATTTTCTAGTAGTTCATTCTTGTTTTCCTTTCTTACCTTGATTCTTCACTAGGAATCATTGTTCCAAGAAGCATTAAGGCCATTTTTAGACAAGTAAGACCACTTACCTAAGTTTCAGATCCAAATTTTGATGTTTATTGTGTCCTCTATGATCTCAAATAATATTTAGGACCTTATCCTCCTCTCCAAATTCTCCATAGCTCACTATAAAAATGAATTGGATTTGGAGGCAAAAGGCACTTTTATAACAAAAACCCTAGTTTTTATGTTTCCCAGTGCAGACAAACCATAGCTCTATTTGACACAACATCAGAAACATTGGAAATATCTCTCCAAGTTCTTTAATGGGTCTCTCTTTGTTTTTGTTAATTGGACACTTCACCCAGAAGCCATATTTTCCATAAAGTTTTACTTTGCCACCCTTTGAAATCGAATCTCTTCATTCGAGGCACCTATTCTCTGGTACCACTTTACCTTGGAACTGGTTGACTCTCATGTCTAGTTTCATCATGAGTAACCATCATTTACTCATGCTTTTATGGCCCCACCAGACCTCCCCCATGTGGCAACATCATCGAGTCACCCTTGTTCAGATCATCTGAGTTGTGTCACGCTTGTACTTATGGAGTCTACTCTGAGTCCATATTGTGTCCCGTTACAATGTTTCATTCATTTTCATGCCACATTTCTTCCATTATACTTATATTTGGCCTCTAGTCCTTCTGCTCCATCTTTGTCGAAATCTCGTCTTAGTCATTAACCATCCCCTCTAGATTTGATTTAGTCACTGATCCAGATTTGAGCAGGAACGCAATAAAATACCGAGATAACCATATACATAAAGATGCATCGAAAATAATGCTTCATTTCATTAATGGAAAATACCGAAATATGCTTACAACCATAAATGGAAATAAACCAGCTAGGGCGATGGTAGCTTATCTCTGAGAGGAGATGTGGCAGCTACATGCCTCTGAACTATTCCGAACTATTTTACAATGAGGCTCGAAGGCCTATTTATTGTTGAGAAACAATGGAAAACCCTTCACATTCCAAAACCTAACCCTAGAAGATGAAACGCCAAATTGTGGGCCCCGTTTTGGGTAAATTGGTACATCAATTTCCCGGGGTCATAACTGCATACGATCTCTGTTTGATGCGTATGATAGCTCATTAGAAAGATCTATTCAAGAACTACCACTTTGGGAAGTGAAACATCGGTCCATGGACCTATGTTGCACCCAGATTTCCCAAAAAATGTCATTTAGGGCCTCAAAATGGCTCCGGAAGTTCAGGACCCGAAAAAACTGCTAAAAATAGTAAATTGTGCTACAATTACGGAAACTAAAAAATTGAAAGAGACAGTTGCGGGGGTCCAAATGGGATAGGTGGGTGGCCACCAACATCCACCTGGATCAGTCACTGCTAGGTCAACTATTTTTATTATGCTCTAACAAGTGAATTCATCAGTCCTCCATCCACCATGTTTCCTTCCATCATCATCTCTATTGTCATTCCATCAGTTATTCTGTTATGTTCACTCGTGCTTTCATTGAGGATTCCTCATTTCCTTAATGCTATTAGGCTCTCTTTTATCGACCTCAACACATTTTTTCTAGAAGAGTAGTTTAGAGGGTGATGTATCTTGGTCCAGCCACCATCTCTATTCGATGCTTCAAATCGAGCAAAGGGACTCATTCTTTCCCTTTGACTTGGTTGTTTCTCACGTGCTCGACATCAATTTCGTATCGCACGATTACAATTCATACACTTGTCAGTTCAATGATCCAAATTATTATCTTAGTGCTTCTTAGGTTTGTGTGAGATGCTTCAGATCTCATGAGGTGGTGGCCCTTTAGGTAGCCCCCACATGCATGGATGATGAAAAATTTTGATCTAGCCTCAAATGTAGTTCCATAGATTTTATGGGTTCGATTTCAGTCATCTTTACTGTGCACAACATGCATGTCTCCTTTAGATGATCAATTCATATCTTTAGAGCCATTCCCTATTCAACAGGGCTTCTTTGGTTGTGATCCCCCCTACCCATGTCATTTCAAGGGGCATTATATCTCATGTACTTAGATATTATTGTATTAAATCTTGGCCTATATTTTTTTCAGGTGCATTAAGTATATGGGATCTGTTGTATTATTTTCTAGCCCAGTGATGCTAGTGTATCATATATCATGTATCTTGTAATTTATATCTCAGTGCCACATTGTTGGGGGTCACAATTATTCTTTGTACTTAATATCTCAATGGTTGTGGGTATGCCACCCCTACCTCATTTGAGAGAAAGTACTACCACATAAAAGGATACTTTTATCAGTATTGTAGGTCTCACCCCCTCCATTATTTATCCATCCTAGACTTGCTCAGATCTCTCTCTCCCCTCCCCCCTCTCTTTATGATTCCCCTTTTGGTTTTTTATGGAAGTGTAATCTACAACATATTTTGGTCATACAGTTTTCTCCTAACACTCATACATGTGGGGGAAATTTATTATCACCAAAAAATGATCACCTAGCCAATTCTAACTAGGTGGATCCATGTTATGCAACCAACTCACAAAATAGAAGAAAATATAGAGCAACGACTTCAAAATCAACCTCTTCGAGGAGGCAACCTCCTTTACACTACATAAATGAATAATTCTTGGATGATACAAATGAAAAAAATCCTTTCTATATTTAGGAGTATAAGGGGTCACAATATAATCAAATCTGACATAACAACAATAATATAAGGGAAGAACAATAACAATAGTGGTCTTATGTGGGGCACAATAATAACAATATGGGGACAATAGCGGCACAACAATAACAATAAGGGCTACAATGACAATAGTAATGGGGGAATCACTAGTATTACAGGGACATAACATGCCCCTCTCCATCAAAAAATTGTTCTCCTCAATGCTTGAGTAGTTATGGATTATTCTGTATAAAATTATCATCCTCCCATGTGGAATATTCAGTAGATAAGTTCTTCCACTTGTTGAGATACTCTAAAATTGATCGATTTCGTAGCTGTCAAGTTCTTGTTTATGTGATTACTTTAGGTTCCAATATGATTTTTCCTTCCTTGTCAAGTTCTGGAAATATTGTTGGAACTAGGACCTTGTCACCAATAACCTTGTTTAAGCATGAAAGATGGAAAACTAGGTGCACTCGAGAAGCTGCAGGAAGCTCTAATTTGTATGCCATAGTACAAATCTTTTGCAACACCTTGTACAAACCATAATACTTTGGTGATAATTTACTATCCTTCTTAGCTTTCTTAAGGAAAATTTGTTTATATGGTTGTAGTCGTAGAAATACCTAGTCACCTACATCAAAACTTCTTTTTCTGTGATGTTGATATGCCTGTTAGTGCATTATGTTCTATGCCAAAGTGAGGTTATCCTTTAATAGTTGGAGAACAATTTGTTGATGCTTGATGTGATCTTCCACTACTTAAACCTTAGATTTTTCTCTTAAATATGATGTGATGGATGGTGGATGATATCAATAAAGTGTCATAAATGGGGTCATTTGTGATGTAGTATGGAAGGAAGTATTATACCACCATTTAGCCAAAGGCCAACATTTGACCCATTATGTATGTTTATCAGATACAAAGAAATGAAGATATCCTTCCAAACATTTGTTTACTATCTTAGTTTTCCCATCATATTGAGAATGATAAGATGAGATATGAGCTAACTGAGTACCAAGACAAGAAAAAAATTGTCCAAAAATTTCTAGTGAGAATGAGATCTCTTTTTCTTATAATGATCTTTGGGTTTCCATGTAGCTTTTGAATTGTTACCCTAAATGTAGTAGAAACTATGCTGGCTTTAAATGGATGAGATAATGCACAAAAGTGTGCATACTTGGTAAGTCTGTCAACTACCACCATGATGACACTCTTTCCTTAGGACTTGGGTAAACCTGTGTTAAAATCCATTAAAACCTCCTCCCAACATTGACTTCGAATGGAAAAAGGTTGTAATAGACATGGGGTCTTAATTATTTCAACTTTATTTTGTTGGCAAACCAAACATTCTGCCACAAAATTTTGAATATCAAATTTAAGGCCTTCCCAAAAAATTCCTTCTTAACCATGTTGTAAGTTTCTAAAAATCCTAAGTGCCCTCCTAAGGGAGAGGTGTGAAATTCAATAAGAATTTTTTGTTTTAGTTGGGAATTATTACATTGGTATAAACGATTTTTGTACCATAACGAATCATTTTTCTAGCTAAATGTATCAGATGTGGGATCTTTTTGTAACTTTTGAATGAGTGCCCACACTTCTTCATCATTCTTCCATTCATCCCTTTCTTCTCTTATCTAAACTAGTTGGAGAATATAAATGACACAAAGAAATGATTCCACATCCTCATCCTTTCTCGAGAGTGCATATGCCACAACATTTTTCTTCCCCTTTTTATAGATGATTTCAAAGTTATAACTCAATATCTCTGTGACCCATTTTTGTTGCTCTTCTAAACATAATCTTTGTTCTAAAAAGTATTTAAGTCTATCACGGTCTGTTTTTACCTTGAAGTGTCTTCTCATTAGGTAGGGTTGCCATTTCTTAAGTGCATGTACTATTGCCAACATTTCCTTCTCATAAATAGCTTTGTGTAAATGTTTTCCTTTGATTGGATGACTTCCAAAAGAAATGGATCCTTCTTCTTGCATTAACATCACCAATTCCATTTCCTAAAGCATCACATTCCATAATAAAGGATTTTGTGAACCCTAGCATAGCTAAGACTAGTGCTTGGCACATTTCCTCTTTAATATGTTCAAAGGCCTTTGTTGCTTCTGGAGCCCATGAAAATGCATCTTTCTTCAATAAAGTTGTTAGAGGTGCTGCTATTCTCCCATAATTCTTAACAAACTTTTGATAATGCCCTATCAAGCTGAGAAATCCTCGCAGATGGTTTATGGATGTGGGAATTTTCCATTCCTGAATGCATTTAATTTTTCAAGGGTCTACCCACCTTCATGAGATACAATATGACTCAAATATTCCACCTCTTGTACTCCAAAGAAGCATTTGGAGCTTTTTGCATATAATTATTTCTCCTCCAATAGTTTGATCACCCTGTCAACATGTTGAACATGATCCTTCCAAGACTTTTTGTAGACTAGTATATCATCAAAAAATACCAACACACCTTTTATAAGGAAGGATTTGAAAATGGAATTCATCAAACCTTGAAATGTAGAAGGTGCATTGGTAAGGTCAAAAAGAATGACCAAAAGTTCATAATGACCCTCATGAGTTCTAAATGCTATTTTTAGAATACATTCAATATTCATTTTGATTTGATGATGTCCTGTACAAAGATCCAACTTGGTTAAGTAAATTGATCGATGCAGTTCATCCAATAATTCATCAATGACAGGAACCTGAAATTTATCTTTAATAGTGAGCTTGTTGAGCTCCCAATAATCCAAACACATGCGCCATGATCCATCCTTCTTGTGCACTAATACTATTGGAGCAGAGAAAGAACTTTGACTAGGTTGAATTATACCAGCCTCTAGCATTTTTGCAACAATATGTTCAATTTCACTCTTTTGGGCATAGGGATATCTGTAAGGCCTAATGTTTGGAGGAACACTTCTTGGAATCAAATGAATAGCCTGATCATGATCACAAATAAGTGGGAGGCCTTTAGGAGTTTCAAATATGTTGGAATGATTGTCCAATACCTTTTCGAGATATGGAGAAATAGATGATTTCGATGCAGGAACCTCTAGCGAACATAATTGTGAAATTATGCCTCATTATTCTTTTTTTAGAATATTTTTCATTATGTTAGAGCTGATTATCTTTCTTAGTTTCCTTGTGATACCCCTTAATTCAACTTACTTTCCTTCCAAAAATAATTTCATGAAAATTAAATGTTATCATACACAAAGTTTGTAGCCATTGGACTCCTACTACAACATCAACACCACCCATTTGAATTGAAAGCATTGGGCTATTCGATACATATTCTCCCATGGATAGCTTGATATTATGGCACTTTCCAGCGAAAATTATGGTTCCTCCACTTGTAACCATCACTTGACACTCTGGAGCTAGATATAGGAAGCAATTCAATTCCTTAGCTGTCTTACAATGAATAATATTATGGGTACTACCTGAATCAATAAATGTTATTACCTTTTCCTTTTTGATACGTCCTCCTATCTTGATAGTTTGAGTGGTAATTCCAGTGAGTGCATTACAATATATGGTCGGATTCATTTCCTTTTTATCTAGGGTTTGTTCCTGGTGTATATCCTCTTCTTTTGCAATTTCTTGTTCCTTTTCTTCCTTCTCTTCACAATATATGTAAAATAATTTCTTCTCAGCACAATTTTGACCCTTAGTGTATTTTGTATCACAACTGTAACAAAGCCCTTTTTATATTTTTTCTTGCAATTTTTGTGGTTTCAACCTTGTAGGTTGCGGAAGGCTAGGAGAACAACACTTCCGTCTTTAAAGTTGTGAGTGGTAGGCTTCCTTGTTGCCATAATTTTTCTTTCCATTTTTCTTGCCAATCTAAATGCCTTCTCCAATGAATCAGGTTCCCAAAGGCAAACCTCATGTTGGATTTTATCCTTTAAAGTCCCTATGAACACATCAATCCTATGCTCCTCTAGAATATATTTTACCCTTATATTCAATTTTTGGAAGTCCTAAATGTGCTCCATCATTGAAACATTTTGTTTGAGATTTATCAATTGGCTAAAAAAGGTGTTTCAATTTGTATCCTCATAATGTGCTATCATTTATTTTGTAAAAATTTCCCAAGTGAAAATTTGTTTACGAGAGAAAAGTTGTCGATACCATACAAACTAATTTGGTTCCAAATATAAAGTTGCAATGCATACCTTTTGTGTGTTTTTCACATGATGGAGATCGAAATATTGCTCCATCTGTATTATCCATGTTACGGGATCCTTGCCATCAAACTTCCTCATATTGATATTTGGAACATGGTGGGTCTTCAATCCAACTTTAGATTCTATGAGATCATGATTAAAATTTCTTTTTTTCTCATCATGGGTTTCCTTTACTATCCTTCTGCCATTAGTAAGAATTTCTTGTAGCAGCTTTGCCAATTATGTCTTCAAGTCTTCCATTTTGCCTTGAAGTTTTCTTCTATACCATCCATCTTAGCTTCCACATATTTCTTTAAACCATTCATCTTATCTTCCACACCTTTATTTAAACTATCCATCTTAGCTTCTGTTACTTTTTGTGAGAGTGAATTTTGTTGCACTTGGTCTCGTAATTTTGATATATCATGTTGCATTTCTTCTTCTTTCTCATGATTCATGCTAAAGATTTCAGGTTGCTTACTAGATGTTTCCATTTTATTTCTTTGAGGCACCAATTAATGATAATTGTGTTCCACTATGCCTTTTGAATTGCTTCAAACTAATTTTCCAAACCAAACTTATGCAAAATTTAAAAACAAACTACAGACATTTTTTCACTTTGTAGAAGCTCGATATTGAATTTGTTGTATCTCTATACTTTTTGAACTCCAAGGTCTAAGATTTTGTCTTGTGGTAGCCCTCTGGGTCCTCTTTCCAAACCCACAATTCTAATCAAGATTGGATCCTTCAAGGAAGATTTATGTCAAATCTCCCACGATGACCGGATTATAGGCTAGTTCAATAGAGTGAACTTGTACAAAGTGCCACGTGTCACTATCTCAACATTCAAACCTGAAATCCATACACAGAAAATTAAAGGCCATCCTATTTCTTTAACTTCTTAGGAAATTTCAATCTAATTCATAGCAGAAAAGCTATGATTATTTTCCCCAAGTCATGTGTTTGAGATATAATTCAAGGGCCTGTAAAAACCCTAACTTCCTTGGATCATCTCTCCAAAATTATAGTGAGAAAAGATTTAGAATTCATACCCAAGTTTCATCAAGATTTTGGCTCAAAAGAGTTTCAATTTTGGCTTCTGAAACATCGTAGAAAAAAATTATGGTGAAAATGCCACAATGACCTATTTGAAGCAGTAAAAACCTAGAATTCAAAGCTGATACCAATAGTTATGCAACCAACTCACAAAATAGAAGAAAAGATAGAGAAACGACTTCAAAATCAACCTCTTCAAGGGGGAAACCTCCTTTACATTACACAAATGAATAATTCTTGGATGATACAAATGAAAAAACCTCCTTTCTATATATAAGAGTCTAAGGGGTTATGATATAATCAAAGCCTACATAACAATAATAATATAAGGGCACAAAAATAACAATATGGAGACAATAGGGGCACAACAATAACAATAAGGGCTACAATGACAATATTAATGGGGGAATCACTAGTATTATAGGGACCTAACAATCGAAATACACCATGTGGATTTAATTTTACCATAGTAAAATCACTTCCATTGTGGAAAGTAATTTGATAAACCACTTTTATTAAATTATTTTCTGATTTAAATCCAAAAACTCCATGAGAACAATTAGATAAAGCATTATTTATTTGCTTTTCTCTAGGAATTATCACTAAATCATTATTTAATAATTACTCCTTGTCACATTTGACTAAATCCCTTAGGAATATTTAAATAAATGATTTCTTTTTAATTTCCTTATTTTTGTTATTTGAATAATTACTAAATCACTATTTACTAATTATTTTGATTTCACACCTTTCTTATTTCTCATCAAATAGTTAAAAAATCATTCTATTTGTTAATTATTTCTAAATAAATGAACTTAACCATTTTAAATTCCTTTTCCCTCTCTAATAAATATAATAAAGTATTCCAAGTAGTTAGATCCGAATTTGGTCAACAATATTTTATTTTTCTCCATTTTCGAGATTAACTCTATACTTTGCTATATAAATGAGGGTTTTTCATCCATTCTTCACCATGATCATTATCATCGTCAACATTATCATCATTTTTCTTGAGCGTCTTTTGCATTCTTCACTTTTGTTTGGGTTTTTCACACATTGAGAGAGGGAACTCTATTTACGAAACATCAAGGATATCAAAGGACCCATCCCACAGAGGGGAACTTACAAATAATCTGTAGATCTCCTTCACCAAGTATTATCAATAAAGATTTATTCATTTAAAATTGTCTTTCCAATTGGGTTATTATTCTAGATACATTATTTTCTGCTATTTGTTTTGGACCTCGTTTTGTTTTACCACAGATTTTCCATTTGTATTGGAGATCTAGAATGACAGTAGCCATCAAATTATTGTTAGGGTCTCTTGTCACCTAGTGATTTAAGTGAGGATTTTTGGTACACCTTCCAGGAATTTTCACGCTAAAAATGAGCATGTGTGATTATGTTAGATAGTATATGTTTCATATTATTGATGAGATAGATAAAATTATAATTATCACACTTCACTATTTGATGTAAAATATAATTGCAGACATATTGGCTAGACATGGCTAAGTATGTTATATGTACTTAAAGATCAAAATCATAGATGTGAACAAAATATGAATGTTAGGAAAATGTTATTTGAATATATTTTTCTTATGAATATGTTGATGCATTTGTTGTGATGTGCTGACAAGTATTTACGTTGTATATTTTTTCTTTATTCAAACCAACTGTATGATGAAAAGAATCCAAGAATATATAAGGCCCAATGATATTCCATGTTAGGATGTTAACCTTGATCCTATAAGGAGAGGTCGTGGTGTCACCCACCGTTTATCCCCAAAAACTTAGAGTCATGGGAGGACTGTTCGATTCATGCTTCCCTACTTGTGTTATAATGATTGTCATAGGCCTACTGAGGAAGCTGGGATGATGTAGTCGAAACAACCACCCTCAAGTTTTTATGGATGGTTAGGTCAGTATAGTAGATTCAATGGTGTATTATAGTAGAGGACGAATAGGAAGGGGCCATAACAACATAGAATAGATATGAGGATTCTAGGATAACTCAGGAACTCTACTCAGGCAGGGTATGAACATTAATTTTATAACCAATAAATGTTTAGAATGCAAATGCTAATTGTTCTCACATTATAAATGAGTATACAATCAAAGAACACAATCCTTACATGATTATTTCAATAGTTAAGATAATTACTAATACACTTATAAACCGTAACTTTGGGACAAAGTTTCATGAAGGAGGGATGTGTGTAATGACAAATCTTTTTTTTTTGTAAGTCGAAATTATATTCATCTGGAAGAAAATATATACATCTGTAGTTAAAAAAAATAGGTGGTCTCACCCCGACCAGGTTTATTGACCATTGTTTTCATGATGTTACAAAAATACAAAAAAGAGACTAAGGGCATCATTCATAAATGGGAAGGACACAAAAAAAATGCAAATAACACATAGAAAACACCTAAGGGCATGCTAGTCATCCAATGTTATGGGCATTAGGTTATCCAGGGTTGTTCCTAGAGGAGGAGGTGGGTGGAAGTCGCACTAGGCATGCCCTTCAAAGTGCGTCATTCATGTCTCCAGCTTTTCCACTTTTTCTGAAAGATGGTTTTGGCCATGCCAAACCACCACCACAAGTTCTCTAACCTGACACTAAAAGTAGTGCATCCTATCTAGGGTGGCAACCAACTCAACATGCTCCTCCCTTTGGATCCTTTCAACCAACTCCACCTAATCCAACAAAGTTTGAATTAGATCGTAGTAATTCTATAGAAAACATTGTTTAATTACCCATGCGTTGGGAGATGAACATTTGTTGGACTATTGGCTGACCTTACCACCTTTCCGCACACCACCATGTGACTAGGTTTTCTAAGACCGACCTCCATGATGAGTCTCTTGATCACTACTGCTATGGCCACCACATGCTCCAACACCAATCTTATAGGAGCAATCGAAATACTTGCCACCCCAGCACATCCTAACTACCACCATTTCTAGCTCCACGGATTGATTTGGCATGTCTTGATCCCCATGCCCCATCGATCCTAGCTTGGTAGGGAGGGAGGAACACCCATGCTGAGGGGAAGGGAACATGTTGAAAAAACTAGAAACACCACTACCTATACCTGAATCAAGAGTGCCAGATCCACCGAAAATTTTCAGGGCTCAGTCCACTGTAAATTGCCAAGACCCCCTCACCTAGAGCCCAAACCTCCCATCAACTAAACTACTCCACATACAACCACACACAACAACTTGGCTACTGACACTCCACAAATTGTACACTTCATGTTTTTTACCCTTCAAAGCATGGAGAGCTTTAGAAAATAGAGATATAATGGATGGGTTAATCTCACCCCTAGCCAAATCTCCCCAAGGGGCCTCTCACAAACCACACTAGCATACCTCCATAACAAATGTCACGGAGGAAATTATGTTATCCCCATAGAACATAATAAAACACATAGTGAGACATAAAGCATGCCAATTCTTAGTCCAAACACCCAAGACAAAGTATCCTATGCACATCCACTGCCACCCCTAGTAGCACCACCAACTATACTACCTCTGGTAGCCTCCAGTGGACCAGCAACTCACACATTTTAAATTCCAACGTAACCAGAAATGCCAACTTACCTGAACCACCTTAGGCCATATTGTGAATGCGCATAAAATCTTGGGGTGCCACTTTTGAAGAATAACAATGATAAATTTACACTCCCAAGAGTTGGAGGGGAAGCTTGAAAGCTGCCACCCTGCTATAAAAATCACCCATTGTTGCTTCCATTTTCGTGGAAAATAACAATTGGGAGCACAACACTAAAATAAAACGACAACACAAAATCCATAGAAATGAGTCATCTTGCTCCTTATATCTTTGTTGTCCACACTCGTTGAAACATTAAGTTGTTTCACACTAATGCCTTTACACCCCCTAGTATGCTAGTTCATACAATAGGATAGCGAGGCCGGTCCTCCACCCACATGGAAGTTATTTGCAGCCATGGCACTCGGTTTGGCATGTGCTCTGGGATTCTCATCCCCATTGGGGAATGTAATGACTCATCTTGAATCATTGACATGATATTATTATTAGCATCCATATGAGGAATGTGTGTGATAGCTATGTATGCATGCATTAACTAGTACAAAATAGCTAATTAGTTACTAAAAAAATGACTATAATTTGCATATAAACAACCATTTTTCAATTGGTGACTAATAGTGACTAATTTATAGTATCTTATAACACAACAAACTTTTGTTGGTATTAAACTTAATCATTATTTGGTTGTCTCAATTTTATTGTCTAGTACTATATTTTCCCATAAATTTGGTCATTAATGTAGTCATTGATTTAGTCATTAATTTACACAATCAATGACCAAAAACACAACAAAATAAACTACCACATTATCAGTCGAGAAAACCAATTAATGACCAAAGAAATATCATGAAAATGTTGGTGACGTTATAAGATACTAGAAATCAGCTATTATTAGTCATATATATGAAAAATTTAGTTTCCACCTGTAGTCATAAATTTATTGTTTACATTAATCATTTATCTTTTTTTGGTATTTTTATATTCATTATATAAACAACTAATTTAGTATTTTATATCCATTTCATTTAATTTCATTGATAATCACTATACACAACTAATTTAGTCATTGTTTATTCATTTTATTTGTGTTCATCATTAATCAATATAAACTACTAATTTAGTAGATTTAGATTGATTTTTTGTGTTCATTATTAATCAACATAAATTAATTAATACGATTTTATGACTAAATTTAAAAGAATATATAAAATGTGCATGTTCATCTGATATGAAAACACAAAGTTATATATGATAATTACACTACTAAATAATATAAAGTACAACTATAAATAATTTCAACCACAAATTATATTATATGAAATGTCAAGTATTACAATATGAGTTTCCAACTTAATATTGGTTGGACCACAATTTAAAAATGAAATATTGTTTCATCACTTCAAAACATTATCATTATGTTTCCAAGGAATTGCAAGTTAATTCACCAACTCTAAAGACTTAACCATCAGTTTGTATATGTGTGTCTATTGTGATATATTGGCTTTAAGGATATCACTATGTCGGTTATATTCTCTCTCTCTCTTTATTCATTTGTTCCTCTAGTGTTATTTTTCTTCTCTTTCTTCAATTACCGCTTCTTACCATCAATATTGAGTTCCTATTTTGAAAATGAAAGAAGATACAATGCAAAGTATAAGACATGAATGATGATGAACACTAGAATATAAACTAAATTATATTATAAATGATTTATACAACATATACCTCAACATGAACAATGCCAATGCCATTTTTCCTGAAAAAGTAAGAAACTTGAGCTATGTTTCTAGATGACCTATATAAAAAAACCAAATAAAATGTCACCATAGAAAATAACACCTTAGGAACTCAGTATTCAAACTTTAAGAAAAAGTTAGACATAATCATGCCAACTAAGTTGCATGCTAAAAATCTCAGGTTGTAGATAACTTGTGAAAACAAATGGAAATAAAAAGAAAACATATAATAAATAAAGAATGACAGTTAGTTGGAAAATTGCACCACAAAAGAAAAATGTCTCCTATCATTACGCTGACATGTGGGTGGGTAACATGCCCCAATATTGCATGATCCTCAGGGTCCAGAGGAAGTAACCTCCTACTAACATAATGATTTATCGGTTGCATACTAGCCTTTCCACTCCTTTGTGAGTCCAAAATATAAAAATAAGTCCATCCTAAGGTAGTTGTACTTGATAGTATCCTTTTCTCTGGCTATCTCCACCTACCCACCAAAAATGCCAGATATGCCAAACAAATGGTATTTTGGAACTGTTTCTAAAACTATTTCATTTAGACCTCCTTCCAATGTATCTGAAAAAATGTACCCACTTGATTTTCTTCTTTCATATTCATTTACATCCTGAAAAATATTTGTTTAAAACATAAGACAACCCCAATATCTCTGGATCCTAAAACTCATATATATTTCCATAAACCATAGGAATTAATACTTTTTTACAATCAACCCACTAATCTTAATATACATTTTTTCTTCTTTCCATTCTCGAAGCACATAAAGTGATATTCTATTAGTTGGTGAACAAGCTACCATTAAAAGTGACAATTCCACCATTTTTCATTAAACATCTGCATGCAACCTTTTATTGCTTTCCCTAACAAAGCAACTCTTGCATTATTATATCAGAGAGCATGTTTCATGTTTCATAGAAAATATGAATTGCAAGATATTATGAGTACAGTAGAAAAACTAGAGCTAATATTACTACAAATGTATAATGAAGCAAAAGTGTTGGACACCATAACAAACTTGTAAATTTAAGCTTTGGAATTATTTAACTACATTCTTCTTCCATAGGTCAATAAAGTCCTTGTAAAAAATTCCTCCTTTTTGAGCCCAACTTTCAAGGGGATGATGGTATGGAACAACAAGTGCCACACTATAATAGTGGAATATATCTGCATGTAACATGCTAGTGTCCAAATAATGGCACACAACCAGAGTTGCTTCCATTAGAGAAATTTTGAAGTCTAAAATGGGTCTCATAAGAAAAATGTACAACCAAATAAACTTTATAAGAACCAATAGGATTCAATATCATGATGTCAACGATCGGGGATGATTCACCATTATTGGGGTAAACAGGTAAAAGGATTAAAAAAAGGTAAAATAATAAAACTACTTTTCCAACTTGTATTTTCAACTTATCTCCCTAAGGTTTTACTCAAATTTCAAGTTGGGGTAGTCATTGGATGAAACATTTAATTACTCGTCCAAGGAGTACCCGTGTTTCATATTTTTTATGGACCCTACTTGTGAAAAATGAGAAATGCATGAAAAAATGTGATTGAAATCATGACTTTCATGTATTTATCATTTTTCATGTAGCAAGGTCCATCGAAAGTATGAAACATGGATACTCCTTGGATGAGGAATCATATTCTGCATCTAACAAGTGTTTTCACTCAAAATTTGAGTAAATCCATCGGGACATAAGTTGAAAATACGAGTTGCAAAAGTATTTTTTTCTTTTTTCCTTTTAAAATTTGATGATGTAATCTAATTTTGTTTTATAATTTCCACTATTATTTGATAATTTCCTTAGGAGGCCCATTTTAGACCTCAAAATTCCCTTCATACACCTGCACAAAGGAAACATCATGCGATGTGGTAGCTAAAAAAAATATTGGATGACTTACAAATTTGAGATATTTTGGTAAGAATCATTTTACCTTGCCCAAAGAGACATATTCCCCATGTTGAAAATTAACTATGTCCATTTTGTAGTCCATAATCTTAAGGCACCCATATATAACTCCATCTTTTGTAGAACTATCTAGTATTACTTGGGGGGCCAATAATTTACGAAATTCCATAATTGAGGGAAGTTATTGGGTCTAAGTCATTTTGAGTGTCTCATTGCTCGAGTAGTAGACTACCATGGGGACTTTAAGCCCCAATATTGTAAATTTAGAAAGCTAACATCTATGGGAAGAAGAAGGTTTGCATTTACTCCCTGAAATATAAAGGAAATTTTGTTTGGAATATTAACCAATGAGGATGCTTATGAATGCAGAAGGTTATGAGCTTGCCAACATATTTTAATGATTTTGTAAGTTCATATAAAATATCTTATTTTCAGCCCCAAAAAAAGGGCAACCCTAATGTCCATAAGTGATTTAGGAAAGAATAAAATGGCTCACAAGGTTGATCAATTAAAATTTATCCTGCTAGTAGAGAGTAGAATATAAATTTGGGGAACATTTATTACTCATTTTTTTCTTTATTTATTTATTCTTTTGATTTGTCTTCTTTTTTGGAGGGGAGGTGGGTGTGGTGGGGGGGTAATCTTATCGTCAAATTCCACTAAAAACCATGGACCTCGGTAGAATACTGTGAATTGCTAGGTTCTCACTAGAGAAGTAATGTCCATTGTTATTTAGGTAGGGTAAAATCAAACAACTTCAGCTAAATTTATAATTGAGGTATCAAATTTAGTATGATAAATTTGATATGGCTTAGAGTTTACATTATTACTAAATAATATCTTCAAGCTTAATAGTAGCATGATACTGATTAATTAAATTGGTATCATTTTCAATTAATCTAAAGGAAATATGGTATCCAAACGGGCATAAGAGTTTTTCATCAATTTAGTATTTGTAAATCTTAAAATGTTCTTAATTACATTAAAATCAAACAAAAAAAAATTCAGTTTGACCATATCTTATGTGTATTTCTAATGGCTCTTGCCTAAGTGCATTCAACTTTTGTTTGAAAATACTAGTAGTTGTTGTAAGTTATGAAAAAAAACCGTTTTTATTAATAAATTTCTAATATAACAATGTTAAATGATTGGAATTATCCTATAAGATCATTGATAATCTCATTGACAATTGGGCTTTGACTAGTTCACAAAGACATCAGAAGATCAATCAACTTATAGTATCAATTAAGACTACAAATGTTGCTTATGGTAGGTAAGTATTTCAACTATCCAAGACAATACCATATCTATTGTTGAATACTTGAGGATCCAAGGGAAGGAGTTTTCTATTGACACTTATTCATTTCAAATGTATATTTTAGTATGCATTGTTTCCAACCCCACACTAAAATAATATGTATCAGATGTATCAAATACATAATATTTAATTGAGATGGATTAAAGTTGTAGTATAGTTTTCTACAACAAAAGAAAAACACTCCATACTTGCGATTTGGATTTGATGTGGAGAATACCATGTCTCGAGGAGGAATTGCACCTAAAACCATGGAACCTACACTTACATCCATCCCACCATAACATAAAGAGAAAAAATCAATGATCACACCATGCTAAACAAGTTTATCAATGATGCTAAGTTGATCGCAGCCAAGCCCCATAATTCCATTGGTATGTTGATGATAGAGGTCAACGGTTTCTAAATATTGACACCCAAACACTGCACATTGTGGAATAAGTGGACTAACAACACCAAAAGGCACCACGTTCTCTTGAAGTACACCACTGGTTTTGCTCATCTATGCATATTATCTCTGATATTTACATTGACTTTTGTCTATGTCACAAATACCACAATCTAAGCCACACTTGACAAGCTAGCAAGTGCTTGACAAATCCAATTGAAATATTGCATCCTAAGGAGAACCAAAATAAGGTGGGTAATGCAATCCAAACAAAACATCATAATTACACTCATATAACTCTCTTAAAGAATGATGTGTGATCACAACTAAAATGTTGAAGGCAATGAACACATGGAAGAAATGAAGCATACATTCTGCACAATGCATGGAATCACAAAGCACTCATCCTCACAAGTGAGAGGAGTATTTGTAACTTATACAAATTTACACACTATGAATCATTACATATAAATATAAAATTTCATCAGAACCAAAATTAGTTCCTACACGATTAGAAAAAATTCCATGCACACGTCGTTTGTAAAATAACAAAAATTTCATCCAAAGAGAAGATTGGATCACAAAAACCTAATATTATATATATTATATAATAATCATATATAATATATATATATATAATATTATATATATATTATAAATGATATATGTGCTGAATTATTATGGGGTTTGAACTATGAACACTTTTATGGGTGTTGATACTATCAAGAATAAAGAAAAAGAATATGAAGTAAATAATTTCACATTTAACTTGTAAGAGTTAATGATAATTAGTGATACATAATAAAACATGTTAAGTGGGTATAAATTGAGGGTTGTGAATTCCGTTCAAATAGTCATGTTGTGATATGATGCCTTCATATTGTTTGTTAATATGTTGATACTATGAGATTTTTTACAAAAGCCTTAAGATTTTGTGAATAATTTAACACTCTGATACACCATCATAAGAAGGAAATTTCAATTGATTTTCCTTGGATATATATATATATATAATATTATATATATATATAATATATATATATATATATATATATCGAAAACAACAAAGCGAAAAAGGTACATATTTCTTCTGAATGGATTAAAAAATTAAATGAGTCTCCAGTAACATCTATATCATAATCCACTCCATAAAAATGATTACAAAAGAAAAATAAGTATATGATTCATAACAATGGCTTGCATTAGAATAATATGTTGGTCACCATCCATTTAAAACAAAACCTTAACACAACACAGTATGTAACCAACTTGACAAACTTGAAGTGCTTGGTTATAATGTGCATGAAAAGGTTATCCAAAATTTATTTTTTACTCTTTGATTTTCTTCTTCCAACACTAATTTTCAGAATTTCCTTTCATCCAATCTAGATAATTGGAATTTAATCCTTACCAGTTACTCCTTGCTCCCAAATTTTGGGATGACCGAAGATATCAAAGAGTTTAGAGGAATTAAATAAAATTCAATGCAAAGGAATGGGTGTAAACTACCAAATAATAAATCGTTGATGGAATGAACTCTAAGACCACAAGAAGTTAAGACCCCATTGACACTAAAATCTCATTATGATAATAAAACCTTGTTTCTTGCTTATTCTTGTAACCCAACTGTAAAAGCTAAATCCTCCTCATGGTATGTAGATTAGAAATGATTCAATTGATTGAGGCATCAAGGATAAATATGAACATATGATCAGAGTAGAAATGCCTTCTTTATTATAGAGAAAAGTAACATTTCACTAAAAAAGTGATAGTCCATGGAAAGCTACTATGTTTTAGACAGAGATCTACATTTATTTGTTGCTCAAGTAACAAACTTCTCTCTACACTTTGGGAAGCAAGAAATAAGGACACTTCTCTAAACAAGAATTTTCATCTATCACAAGACATTAAATTAAGACCATTATATTTGTAAGAAATAATGATTGATAGGATTAGCCATGCAAAATTTAGTTTGTTTATTAATTATGGATTCTAGTCAAAACTTTCATCAAACAATGAGTTTTAACATGTAGACATCATTCCAACTTTTAAAATCCCTTGATGTGGACCCAATATATACTTTCATGGTGATTTCAACATCATGTACATGTTGAACATGGGACATATGTAACAGTGCTACTTGAATCCAAAATTAGAGAAAAATCCTATGGAAACTTTCTAATCCAAAGCCTTGTAGTATACTAGTCGCACTAAGTTCAAAAAAACTTATCAATTAAAAAAAACAAGTAAAAATGTTTAAATAACATAACCATTTTAATAAGTGTAAAAATATTTTAAAAAATACCATGCCGGTTGGAATAAAATGCAATGAATTACTGGAATTTAAAATACAATGCACTCTAAAATACCACACTGAATCAAAACACAAGAGCATTAAGAAATATAAAGGCACTACTTATATAAATATCCCAAGTGGTTTTGATAGAATAGTTACCCCTCATGTTAATTGGATGGAATGGTTGTTATTTTCCATGCCAATATTTAAATCCCTACTAGTGACATGATATGCTATAATGCTCAAGAAGATCCAAAACATTTAAGGGGTTGATATAATTTTAAATTCGAGGCTCACAAATTTTACTTAAGAAAGGAATGTTATATTTGTCCACTACTATGAACAACATATGACCATGTTGTTCAATCTTCTCCTGCGAGATGATCCCACTGTATACAAACTCCAACAAGCATCAAAACTTTTCATGGCTCATTTCTGGAATGGGTGTTCGACCAATATGTATTCCCTTACATTCATTAGCTTTAAACATGCTTTTAAAAACCAATACCATTGTCACATGAACATAATAACATATATTAGTAGAAAAATCTAAATTTTTTCTCAGCAGCTAAAATTCATTCGAAATATCCAATCAAAATGAAAACAAATGAGACCCTTAATAAATTAGGGAATAAATAATAAGTGATACAACCATATTTTCACTAAATTTAATATAACTAATGAAATAGTAGGAATGGTAACAGATCATTAGGTGCAAGGCTCGGGGATTTCGGCACAATAGTTATATTTAGACCTGACATCTAAGCTAAATAAATCCTACTCTTTGTGGTGTAGCCTTGAAGGAAAAGTTTCTTGAGGTACTTTCCCAAAAATGGTAGCAATGACATAAACAAATATGTGTGGGAGAAAACAGGTTTAGACTATATTTGATAAATATGATTTTTTCATTAAAAAAAGGTTGATACTTTTTTTCCAAAATATAGGTCCAAAGTTTTCATATAAAGGGTATAAAAATTTAAAGTTCTTCATAAATTGACAGAAGTACCCTTAAAAACAAAGTCACTTACCTTTAATTTATTACGTTGATCATTACAATACCCCTGGTCTCATCAAATCAATATAATTGTAGTCAATCTAGAAAAGAAAGGGAACTCTTAAGGAATTTTCATTGACCGATATATTGAAAAAAACTACATTGAATTTTCATTGTTCTTTATATTTACATTTTGTTTCCTTTCCAAAATAAAAGAAAAATAACCCTGCAAATGAGGAATTAGTTCATTTGTGAAATTGATGGGAGTATTAAGTCATTTGCTAGGGTGGTTACATTGTTGTTGTTGTTCGCCTCACCGGTTGTTGTTGTTTGCCTCACCATATGTTATGAGTTTCAATGAATGATGAGGCTAGGCTAACTTAACACTCCAATAATCTCACCAATAAACTAAAACATTTCTCTTTCTATTATGTTATGAGTTTCAAATATGGATGATTCCAAATGCAAGAACAATGCTTTGGTTCATTGGTTCAATTGATGTAGTGTTAAGCCATTGATTAGGCGATTTCATTCTCACTATTGTCTGATTTATCCATATTTTATGAGTTACAAAAAATGATGAGGCCACATGCAAGTCCCACATGCTAATTGGAAAAGGAGACTTTCTTTAAACCTCACATCTAAGCCCAAGGATGGATAAATCCATCTACATGGCATGAGCTTCAAAGGGATGAGTTCTTCTTCAAGTGCCATGAAATTTTGGTAGAATAGATATTCCTCAGATGTAGCACTGACATGAGTTCCTAAGGGATAGGGTGAAGGTGTCAGGATGATTTTGGTAGAATAGGTACTCCCAAACCTTATACCATAGGATGGTTTACTCTACCCATGTGGCATGAGTTTTAATGGGATGAGGTGGTGTATAGGTTCCAAAAAATTTTGACAAAATGGATGGCCTTTAGACCTAGAATTTTATTTAGTTTTGATGGATGAGATCAAGCGAAATCCTTGGGTTGATTTTGACATGAATTTTAAATAAATAAACCCAGGCACAACAATGAAAAAAATTGGTAGAATGTCTAGTGATAAAATAATCTCACATACAAGTAAAATAAGGCAACTAAAAAATATGCAAGTGCAAAAGAAAAGAATGCCCAAACTATACATAAACATTATAGAATCATTTTTATTATATAAAACAATACATATTTCCAAAACTTTGAATTTGAACACATCAAGGAGATGCCTATGAACAAAATCCTACCAATATGTTATTCTTACTAACTAAAGACATAAATTTGAAAAAAAAAAATCTTAATATAAAAATTGTGAAGAGCACATGTATATTATAGGTTATAACATTTTCATATTTTCAACCAAAAATGGGAATCCAATTAACATGAGCTTCACTACCATTTTCCTATTTGGGGTACAAGGCCACTCTATCTTCACCATGGTGTATCAATTGAATAGTTATTCCCATTTTATTCCCATGGATATCATTATCAAAGCCTAAAATTTTACTCAGGTATTCATGCAACATTACATTGCATGGGACTCGAAATAAAATCGTTAATAGCCAAGGCACAAAGTTCATCAACAAATATAGGAAGGAATTATTTTCAATGGATGATGCCATCTTGATCTCAAGCACTAGTTGTCACCCTAAAACGTATGGAAAAAGAAGAGTGTTAATAAATGTCTCAAATATTACTTAGAAATTGTGCTACAAAACAACACCTTTTTTTAGAAATCAATTCATGTAGTTATTAGGGTTTTGATTCCTCTTTTCTCAATAATTACTTGTGATGTGTGTTGGAATATTTACTGAATTATTATGTTGTCTCTCATTAACAAATTAGCAAATAAAAATGCATGAAGACACAAGAATAAGAGATACAAGATGTAGGCACTCAGTGAGGGAAAAACACTCTTTACGAGAAAAAAGCAATCAAACTCTTCTTTAATAGTGAAACCAAGTCAAAGTGAGACAATCCAAGACCTCTATACCTAGACAAAGGCCTCCTCCAATCACCAAGTCAACCCTCCTTCCAAGTAGATAGATTCTGTCAAAGTCAACAATAGTGACTTCCTTCAATACTAATTCAATTTGGAATTGTGGCTCCCTAAACCTCAAGATTTTGGATCTATGGTTACTGTAAAAATTTAAGCACCTAAAACTTGCCTAGAAACCATAGAAAACTTTCACGTGAGAGAGAGAGAGGATGCCCCAAAAACTTCAATTGAGTCTTCCTTTAGTTTATTCTTCCTTCTCCTTGACTTCGGTCTCTTTTTCTTTCTCTTGTATTGCAAATCAAATGTATGCATGATGGATGCCAAATAGGTCGATATCCTCTTCTATTTATACTACTTCCACAAGGATGAATATCCTCAATGTAACCTGATTTCTTCAACATAGGTTTGACTTGATGAGGAGGTCACAAATGAGTATTTTGACTCAAAAATAAAATTCTTTACATGATAGAAAAGCCCAAGAAGGGTCTAATAAATATTATAATCACTCTTATGACCCAAGACAAAACTAGAAGCCTACAATGGAGGATTTGACCTAATAAATAAACAAAATGAGCATCAAACCCATGCTTAATAATATTTTGTTTTCCTTTTTTTTTTATTTTTACAATAAATACATAATCAAGAAGTACAATAGCGATTATGAATACCAACCATAGTTACATTTTTAATGCGCCATCTTAACTATGGAGGTATTCATAATTGTTCTAATAGGTACAAGGATGTACAAAAATTGACAGTGTTCACTATAGAGTTACAATATACACAATGTTAGGGATATCCTAACTACCAATGTATCCACACAAGAAGGACTGAGCTGTCATGTAGGAATTTTCCACTATAGTTACCATCAAGAAACAACCTTGGTATTAGTCCAAAAGGATATAGATACCATTTATACCTCCATTCCCTGACACCGACCCTTATAGGGATCCATGTATTGACATTAATCTAGAGCTCCAATTGATACCCTCCCTTCTGGATTTAGACATCAAATGAGATCTTAATATTAAGCAAACCACAATGTCCTCCCAAGTACCAACATGTAGACAATTTTATGTTACATCATCTCTCCCTCCAAACCAGATTAGATATATATACTAATATGAGCATGCTCTTAAAATAACCTAACTTCATGTTAGGAAGAGATTTCATCATCACATCAGCTACTTGTTCATATGTTGGCACGCATTGTAGCTTTGTAACCCCATCTTGAACCAAAATTCCAATGTAGTGATACTTATTGTTAATATTCTTAGTCATGGCATGGAACACAGGGTCCTCAAACATCTTGATGTTGCTTTGATTATCACAATTTATAACTATGAGATATAAGGGCCTACCAAACAAATTTGATAGAAGTTTCCTTAACCAACTCACATCTTTTCCAACTTCACAAGCAAAAACATATTTAGTGTCAACATTAATCAAAGAAAATAAATATTGTTTATGACTAATCCAAGAAATCATAGCAGATACCATAAAAATACAACCATCAGTAGTGCTTCTTCCATCCTTCTCACTACCACCCTAATCTAAATCTATTAAACCTGTTAATTTGATCTCCTTTCCATCATACTTTTTACAATGATGAATAGTCCCAAAAAAGCACCTCAAAATATGCTTTGAAACTATCTAATGATCATGATGTGGCTCCAATTGGTATTGACTTAGAACATTTATTTCATAACATAGCTTGGTTCTAGTATTAACCAAATATATTAATGATTCAACCAAATAATGATAACATGTAGGACCAACAAGGCTAGAATCTAAACATCTTAATTTCTCTAAATTGGTGATCATTGGAGTTGTCATAGGATTGGAATCCATCATACCAAACTTTTTTATAATCTTGACGATATACTTTCCTTGACCAAGATATATTTCTCCGGGTTTCTACCAAAATTCCAAGCCCAAATAGTAAGGCATAAGTCCTATATCTTTCATTTCAAATTTTGTTGCCAACATTTGTTTTGCATACTTGAATTTTATGCTCCACACATATAATGAGTAAATAATACACATATAATAAAATAATTATTGATTGATTCCTTACTATTATTATTTATATATTTGGGTTTGCATATCTTTTGACAAATCCAATTCTTATAATATGGGCATCCATTCTAGCATACCAATCTCTAGGTGCTTGTTTCAAACCATATAGAGCTTCCTTCAACCTGCAAATGTGAGATTCCGCACTATGTACATCAAAACCTTCTACTTTTTCAATGTACACTTATTCATATATAATCCCATTTTAAGAAAGTTGTTTGACATCCATTTGGTGGGTGTTCCATCCCATAGTTGCTACTAAATAAATCAAGGATCTAATGGTAGTGTACCTAGTTATAGGAGAAAAAATTTCTTCTTAGTCCACTCCTTATTTTTTAGATAACCCCCTTGATAAAAATATTGATTTGTATTTATCTATGCTCCCATCAACTACATGTTTGATTTTGTATATCCATTTAGATTTGACAATAGAATTTTCACTAGGTCTAGAAATAATTTCCCAAACTCCATTCCTTATGATTGATTGAAATTCTTCTTGCATAGATTTCTTCCATTCATCATGATGAGTGACTTGATAGAATGTGGTTGGTTGTGCTTAAATTAGTTTCAACATATAAGTTAAATATCTAGAGTACCTCTTTGGTTTCTGAATTTGTCTAAATGTATCTTTTGTTGCTCCATGTCCGTAGACATATTCAAGTGTGGATTTTAACCAATTTGGTATCTTCTTTCCTTTGGGAATGATTGTAGGTTAAATGGGTTCACTTTTTCTTTCTTATTTTTTTTTGTAGGTGCTTTGTCATGTTGCTCTTCTTCTTCAAAGGATGGGATATCTTCTTCATCAAATTCAATGGGAATATATTTGGACTTCTTGTATGCAATATTTTCATGAAATATAATGTCTTTGCTAAATTCAATTCTATGACCTTCTTTTATGTAGATTCTCTAAGCATTTTATGAAAGGCCATATCCAACAAAGATACCCTTTACACTATTATATTCCATCTTATTTCTTTTATCTTTAGGAATGTGAATGTAGGTAGGGCATATAAAAATATGGAGATGATCTACACATGGATTCTTTCCTGAGAAACCCTCTTATGATGTCATATTCTCAAGAATTCTCTAAGGACTTCTATTTTGTATGTATATTGTTGTCATTGTTGCTTCTTGCCATAATAATTATGAAAGGCCTTGATCAAGAATCATGGCTATGATGCATTCTTTAATAGTCATATTCTTCCTTTCTGCTACTCATTTTTGTTCGAAATTATAGGTAACTATGAGATCCCTCTTAATATATGATTCCTTGAAAAGGGGTACGAGTTCATTATATGTATATTAACTGTCATTTTCATATCGAAGAGTCTTCATATTTATTTTGTTCAATTTCTGAACTTCTGATTTGAAAGCCTTGAATTTTTCAAAGACTTCATCCTTATTTCTGAGAAGATAAATCCAAGTATTCCTAGAATGATGATTAATGAATTTCACACGTTATAGATGGACTTCAAGATATTTATCTTCCACTGGTCCACACACATTAGAATTAATGAGGTATAATACCTGTTTATACCTCAAGTCACTCATTATATGTTTATTAACTGCCATTTTCAGATCAAAGAGTCTTCATATTTATTTTGTTCAATTTCTGAACTTCTGATTCGAAATCCTTGAATTTTTCAAAGACTTCATCCTTATTTCTGGGAAGATAAATCCAAGTCTTCCTAGAATGATCATTAATGAATTTCACATAGTATAGATGGACTCCAAGATATTTATCTTCCACTGGTCCACACATATTAGAATTAATGAGGTATAATACCTCTTTATACCTCAAGTCATTGCTTGAAAATAATTTCCTAGTATTCTTCCCTAAAGCACATCCCTTACATACTCCTTCATGATCCTCCTTTATGTTCGGGATTCCTTTCACAATTTTACTTAGAGAGGAAAATATATCAATGAAGTTTCCCATATATTTTATGCCAAATATTAGAGGGACTAATATCCATGCAAATAAGAGCTTCAATAGAGTTTGTTAAAAGCCTATATAACCTTCATTTACAAATTCCAATAACCCTTGCTTTTTCAATACTAGAGTCCTTTCCCTAAATAAGAATTTTTCCATCTACAAATATAATCCTAAATAATTTATATTATAGGCAAGAAATAGAAAGTAGAGTCTTTTTCAAACTTGGCACATAGAGGATTTCACTGAGTTGAAGGTTCCCACCTAGTTTCAACAAGGTAGATCCAAGAAATTTGACTGCATAGCTATTTTTATATCCAAGCTGCACTAAATGAGAAGATGAACCGTTTGATAAAGTTTGTAGTTTTCCACATTCTCCTATCATATTTATTGAGGCTCCACTATCAATGATCCATGCATTGTCATCATCATATGTACCTGTATGTGCTGCTATAAAACCTCCACATTTGATTCTCTTAGATAGATTGTAAATGATCTTGACACCATAGCTTCCTGTGAATTTTAAGAGATATTTAAAGGTCTTGAGTCTCATATTCATATAGCTTTCCAATTATGATTTATATATTCCTTTCGAGAGTGCTTTCCTTCGTTCAAGCAATTGCCAAAAAAGTGATCTTTAAATAGTCCTTCCTTCGCCTTAGCTATAATACCATGTTGATAAATCAATGGATGTAGTTAATAGGGTTTTGATTCTTCTTTTATTGATAATTACATGTGATTTGTGTTGGCTTCTTTACTTATTTATTATGTTGTCTTTCATCAAGAAATTACCAAATCAAAAAAACATGAAGATCACAAGAACAAGAGACACAAGATGTAGGCACCCAGTCATGGAAAAACCCCTCTCTAGGGGAAAACACCATTAATCTCTTCTTCAATAATCAAACCAAATCAAAGTGAGATAATTCAAGAACTTTAGACCTAGACAAATACCTCCTCCGATAACCATGTCAGCCCTCCTTCCAAGTAGATATATTATGTCAAAGTCAATGAGAGTAACTTCCTTCAAAATTACTTCAATTTGGAATTTCACCCCCCTGCAACTCAAAATTTTGGACCTACAGTTATTGCAAATATTTCAGCCCCTACAAATTTCTGAGAAACCATAGAAAACCCGCATGTCATAGGGAGAGGGATGCCCCAAATTTTTTATTTAGTCTTTCTTTGATTTATTCTTCCTTCTCATTGACTTCAATATACTTTTCTTACTCTTCTACTGCAAATAGAAGTTGTGGACGATGGAATCCAAATAGGTCGATCTCCTCTTATATTTATACGACTTCCATAGATTTGAATAGCCTCAATCTAAGCCGACTTCTTCAAGGCAGGGGCGAAATGGTGAGGAGGTCATAAATGAGTATTTGGATAAAAAATAATTTTCTTTACATGATACAGAAGCCAAAGAAGGGTCCAATAAATATGCCAATGGCTATTAAGACTCAAGAGAAATCAAAAAAATGACAATGGAGGATTTGACCTAATAAATAAACAAAATGAGCATGAAACCCATGCCTAATAATAATTTGTTTTTCCTTCTTTTTCAATTATTACAGTAAACACATCCACATGGGGTAGCTCAAGCGGCAAGGGCCATGGAAATGAAGTCTCACCGAACCGAAAGTCTTGGGTTCAAATCTTGGGATACCCCTCCCCCGTAGAGGGGTACATAATGGACATGTAAATCAGAGAGTCCCACCCAGCTTACAAAAAAAAATAAATTATTACAGTAAATACATATTGAAAAAGTACAATACTGATTATGAAGACCAACCATAGTTAGATTTTCAACACGCCCTCTTTACTAGGGATGTATTCATAATTTTGCTAATAGGTACAAGGTTGTACTCAAATTCACACTGGTCACTGAAGAGTTACAACATACACAATGCTAGGGATACCCTAACTGCCAGCGTATCCAAACAATAGGGACTAGGGTGTCATCTAGGAATTTTTCACTATATGTACCAATATGCTATAACCCGGGTATCAATCCAAAAGGATATAGATTCCATTTATACCTACATTCCCTGAAACTAAACCTTATAGGGATCCAGGTACCATTATTAAACAAGAGCTCCAATCAATACCCTCCCTCTAGGATCTAGACATCAATTGAGATATTAATATTAACTGGGCCATAATGTCCTCTAAGGTACCAAAAATGTAGGTAGTTATATAGGCCTTCATTTCTCCCTCTCAAATAAATAAGAGATATCTACTGATATGAGAATTCTCCTAAAATAAATGAACTTCTTGTTGAGAATAGATTTCATCATAAGATCAATGACCTGTTCATCTGTCGGCACATACCGTAGCTTTATGACCCAATATTGAACCAAACTTCTAATGTAGTGATACTTATTTTTAATATGCTTAATCCTAGCATAGAACATGGGGTCCTTAGACATATTGATCCTACTTTAATTATAACAATTTAGAAATATCAGATGCAAGGGCCCACCAAATAAATCCGATAGAAGTTTCCTTGACCAAACCACTTCTTTTCCAACTTCACAAGAAACAATGTATTCATACTTATCACTACTCAAGGAAATTGAATCTTGTTTATGACTAATACAAGAAATCATAGCAGATCCTAGACAAAACAACCACCAGTAGTGCTTCTTCCATCCTTCTCACTGCCAACCCAATTTGAATCTATGAAACATGTTAATTAATTATCCTTTCCATCATACTTTACATAATGATGAATAGTCCCAAACAAATACCTCAAAATATGCTTGGAAACTATTTAATGATCATGATGTGGATCTAATTGAAATTTACTTAGAACTTTCATTGCATAACATATATTGGTTCTAGTATTCACTAAATACATCAATGATCCAACCAACTGAAAATAACATGTAGTACCAACAAGGCTAGAATCTAAACTTCTTAATTTCTTTAAATTAGTGATCATTGGAGTCATCGTAGGCTTGGAATCCATGATACCAAAATTTAATAGAATCTTGATGATATACTTCATTGACCAAGATAGATTTCTCTAGGTTTCTACCCAATATGAAAATAATAATAATAATAATAATAAAATAAAATAAATAATTAATTATTATGAATCAATCAGGCTGACATTATAAACTAAAAGATATCAAATATATTTCTAAACTACTATTAATTACTCCATATTTTTCACGACTCTGTCTTCTCAAAACAAAAATCTCAATTCCCTGATGATGGACTCACCTAGCTAGTCCAAAACATTGGTTTCATAAATTGTTCACAGGTTTTTCCACTAACATAAAAAATCCTAGATCGTTCATTTTAAATTCAGTTGCCAACATTTTTTTGCATTCTTGAATTCTATGCTCCACACTTGTAATGAGTAAATAATCCACATATAATAAAATAATGATTGGTTCATTCCTCACTATCTTTATGTAGATATTTGGGTTTGCAAGGATTTTGACAAATCTAGTTCTTAAAATATATTCATCCATTCTAGCATATCAAGCTCTAGGTGCTTGTTTCAAGACATATAGAGCTTTATTCAACCCACAAATGTGATATTCGCTACTATGTATCTCAAAACCTTCTATTTGCTCAATGTACATTTCTTCATCTATAGTCCCATTTTAATAAATTTGGTTGGACATCCATTTGGTGGATGTTCCATCCCATTGTTGCTAGTAAATAAATGAAGGATCTAATGGTAGTGTACATATTTATAGGAGAAAATGTTTCTTCATAGTACACTCCTTATTTTTGAGGGAAACCCCTTGCTACTAATCTTTCTTTGTATTTATATATGCTCTGATCAACTACATGTTTTATTTTGTAGATCCATTTAGAGGTGACAATAGAATTGTAACTAGGTCTAGGAATGATTTCCCAAACCCAATTATTTATGATTAATTGAAATTATTCTTGCATGGATTTCTTCCATTCATCATGATGAGAAGCTTCATGAAATGTGGTTGGTTATGCTTCAATTAGTTTCAACATATAAGTTTCATATCTGGAGTACCTCTTTGGTTTCTTACTTTGTCTAAATGTATCTTTTGTATCTCCATGTCCTTTGACATATTCAAGTGTGTATTTTAATCAATTTTATATCTTCTTTACTTCGGGAATGATTGTAGGTTGAATGGGTTCACTTGGCCCTTCTTCTTTTTGTTTTGTAGGTGCTTTGTCATGTTTATATTATTCTTCGAAGAGTGGGATATCTTCTTCATTATATTCAACAAGAATATCTTCAGACTTCTTGTATGCAATATTTTCATGAAATATAACGTCTCTTCTAACTTCAATTATGTGACCTTATTTTATTTAGATTCTATAAGGCTTTGATGAAAGTACATATCAAATAAAGATACCCTTTAAAATAGTAGAATCCAACTTATTTATTTTATCTTTAGGAATGTGAATGCAAATACGACATCTAAAAATATGGAGATAATATACACATGGATTCTTTCCCAAGAATGCTTCTTCTAGTTTCATATTCTCAAGAATTCTATGAGGACTTCTATTTAGTACATATATTTTTGTCATTTTTTCTTCTTCTCGTAATAATTTTGGAATGTATTGATAAAATGTCATGGTTATGATGCATTATTCAATGGTCCTATTCTTCCTTTCTACAAATCCATCTTTTGTTCAAGATTATTAAGTTCTATGATCTCCCTCCTAAAACCTGCTTCCTTGAAAAGGCTATGATTTCCTTATAAGTATATTCACTTCCATTTTTAGATTGAAGAGTCTTTAACTTTATTTTCTTCAATTTCTCAATTTTTGATTTGAAATCCTTGAATATTTCAAAGAGTTCATCCTTATTTTTGAGAAGATAAATCAAAATCTTCCTAGAATGATGACCAATTAAGGTAACATATTATAGTTTTCCTCCAAGATATTTACCTACCACTAGTCCACACAAATTATAATGAGTTAGGTCTAATAATTGTTTATTCCTTGAGTCACTGCTTGAAAATGGATTCCTATTATTCTTCCCCTAAGCACATCCCTTACATACCCCTTCAGATCCTCCTTTAAGTTGTGGATTCCTTTTACCATTTTACTTAAAGATGGAAATATATTATAATAAAGGTTCCCATATATTCTATGCTAAATCTTAGAGGAACTAATATCCATGTAAACAAGAGCTTGAGGGGAGTTTGTTAAACATCTATATAACCTTCCTTCACAAATTCCAATTACCCTTGCATTTTCAATACTAGAGTCCCTTCACTAAATAAGAAAATTTCCATCTACAAAGATAATCATATATCCTTTATCTTATATAAAAGAAATAGAAAATAAAGTATTTTTCAAACCTCGAACATAGAGGATGTTGTTGAGATTTAGCTTCCCATCATCTTCTAGTTTCAACGAGGCAAAACCAAACCTTTGACTGCATAGCTATTGTTATCTCCAAGCTCCACTAAATGAGATGATGATCCCTTTGATAAAGTTTTTAGTTATCTACATTCTCATGTCGTATACCTTGAGGCTCCACTATCAATGGTCCATGCATTTCATCATCAAATGTACCTGTAAGTGTTTCTATAAAACCTCCACTTGTGATTCTCTTAGATATATTGTAGATGATATTAACACCACAACTTGAAAATTTTAAGAGATATTTAAGGGTCTTGATTCCCATATTCAAATATATTTCCATTGATGACTGAGATATTCCATTCTATAGTTCTTTCTTTCCTTAAAATGATAGCAAAAAAAGTGATATTTAAGTAGTCCTTCCTTCACCTTCAATCTGATACCATGTTGAGAAATCAATGCATGTAGCTACTAGGGTTTTGATTCCTCTTTTATTAATAATTATTTGAGATGGGTGTTGTATTCTTTACTTATTTATTATGTTGTCTTTCATCAAGAAATTACCAAATCAAAAATGCATGAAGATCACAAGAAAAAGACACACAAAATGTAGGCACTTAGCCAAGGAAAAACCCCTCTCTAGGGAAAACCCAGTCAAAATATTATTTAATACTCGAAGCAAGTGAAAGCTAATTAATCTAAGAAATTTAGACCTAGGCAAAGACCTCCTTAATCATCAAGTCAACCCTCTTTCCAAGTAGATAGATTCTGTCAAAGCCAACGAGAGTATCTTCCTTCAAAATTTCTTCAATTTGGAATTTCTACCCCATGCAACTCAAAATTTCATACCTATAGTTACTATAGAAATTTCCTCCCTTGTAGCTTGCCCAAAAACTCTATAAAACTCACAGTGTGAGAGAGAGATACCCCAAAACTTTGATTTAGTGTTCCTATGATTTACTCTTCCTTATCCCTTATTTCGGTCTCCTTTTCTTGCTCTTGTAGTGCATATCGAACTTTTGGATGATGGATGCCAAATAGATCAAGCCCCTCTTCTATCCATACTACTTCCATAGGGTCGAATAGCCTCAATATGGGCCAACTTCTTCAAAGAAATGTCGACTTGTTGAGGAGGTTACAAATGATTATTTTGACTCAAAAATATTTTTCTTTACATGATACAAAAGCCTAACAATGGTCTAATAAATATTAAAATGACTCTTATGACTAAAGAGAAACCCCATAAGCCTACAATGGAGGCTTTTGACTTAGTAAATAAATAAAATGAGCATGAAACCCATGCTTAATAATAATTTTATTTTTCTTATTTTTCATTGTTTACAATAAATACATATATGACAAAGTACAATAGAAATTATGAAGACCAACCATATTTATGTTTTCAACGACTCTTCATTGAGAAAACTATTTGCACGTGGAAAATAATTTGTACAATATAGCATACACCCCATGCATTTGAATGTCACAGTTGTACCTTAGGAGACATTTCTTGGTTGTGGGGAACCATTTCCTAAGATATTTTGAAATTGGATAAAAATATTTTAAATTAGTGGCTCAAAGTATAGGCCATGAAGACTTGTAACCAAAACTTCTAGTTTTGAAAACCCTAGCCCTCTAATGTAGAATGGTCAGAGAAACTCAAAGAGTTGTAAAGTGTTGGACTAAAGGAGTGGATTGAAGAAGAATAGAAAATAGAGTCTGAAATAGGCACTGAAGAATTTTAATTTAAACTACTGTAGAAAGTATAATGCAAGAATAAGAAAATGTGAATGGGGTTCCTAGATGTGGAGCACCCATCAAGGGATTCAACATTAATTATCATTAGTACAATTAAGTAAATTCATTAAAAATTAAACTAAAGCACCAGTTGCATCTTACACTATCAAAGAAATGAAAATACATGGATGAATAGCAATACATGGGAGAAAACATAATGGCTACAACTTCCCATAACTAGAATCAAACTGAAATATATTATTCAAGCTCCAAAAAATATTTTTGGATTACAATATCTATTCCACAAGGTTGGACTCCCAAACTTGATATTCTCAACGATATCAATGAAAGCAACTTTAAGGGCCTGATTCCTTTACATTAGAAATGCAATATCACTACCCTCTAGGTTTCTTCTTGATTATTTTTTCCATCTATTCGACAGGTTAGAACATATGTAAACTTCAAATCTTCTTGTGCACATTCTTATCGCAATAACTCATAGCCATGAGTACTATTTATTTTAGAATTAGGAAGGACATTACCAAGGTCAGCATAGATAGGCCTCTCCATATATCTTTCTAGTGATACCTCTTGGCATTCCACTTTGGCACTGTCTTTCCTGTAAGTAGAAGACCATAATATTGAGCGTGCAGACTGCTCCATTTTGCATGATCCTTTCTCATTTGATCTTAACAAATATTTTGTAGGAAACCAGAAGATAGTGAAACATTTCTTCATTAAAGATAAGTGAATAATAGGGAGAGATTCTCGTTGGAAATGAATGATAACAACTTTCTCATTTGATAAGACAATAAAAGAAATTTTTCATTATCTCCTTAGCACATTATATAATATATTGGTTTCAAGATTTTATACAAGTCCCTTTGTTGATAATCCATCAACTGGATGCCTTGGTAAAGTGTGATCCTTTGATGAAGTATGGTTGTTAGACTTTGGTGCTCAGCTTTAAATAACTTTAATTTGTAGATTTGGCCTAAACCAAATTATTTTTCATTTTCCTTGTTTTCTTTAAGAGAAAGCCCAATTCCCTTATGAAAATTAAGAGCATAATAATGATGATATGAACTTTATCAATACCAAAAATAAAACACTTTGTCATATAATAGTATCAGCTGTAACAAGCATCTTGCCCTTTATTACAAGGCAAAAATCAATTTGTAAGTTCCACATTTTCTTTTCAAACTTTTCATGGCTTTATTTAAAAGAGATTGTGCTCTTTCTGGCTGGAAAAAATGAGCTACAACATTTGGCTCCAACTAGGGATAGCACTTTACCTTGAAAGTACTTAGAACCATACATTAGTAGCCTCAGTTGGGCATTGAGTCTAAAATTATGAAAACCTTGAAATCCCAAACCAGAAGTCTGATATTATTGAAAACTGAAACCGCTCCAAACTTGTTTCTAACTAGGATTGCCATCTTTATTCATCTACTAAAAAATGAACTGAAGAATTGCAAATGAAAATAAAAGGCGCAATACCTGAGCTTATTTATGTAAAAGTCCTAGCTTTATACATGGATGGATTATCTCAAGTGGAATCCACTTACCAATGGTACCAAGTTAGCATTTGGGTGGTGAACCTAATGCCTCCATGCTACTAAAAATTGAAAATAAAAGCTAGCATGTACCACATAAAATATTCAAACAAAAAATTTGATATATACCCTAGAAAAGAATTTTTTGTTGACCAACAAAGGCTTCCATGCAATCATCTATTGGGTCATGGAACTGATGAGAAAAAATTTCAGCTACCTCCCTCTCTTGAATAATTTTGGCATGCATCTTCTTGAACATGTTAGCTACAAAAACCAGCTTCTTTGTGCAGTCAAATATTTTTTTTTTTGTATTTGAAATATGTTACATAATTCCTTGTTCAATTGTTCACATTCCTCTGCTAAAGCCAAATTAATCTTATACAAAAACTCAGAAAGTGTGACATATAGTCTTCATTGACAAGTTATTGATATGATTTTTTTTTCCCAGAGGTTACACCATTGCCAACAAAGTGCTTTGTACTATTATTTTTTATAATGGAATCTTCAAGAAATCCCGTATAAAAAACATTCATGTATTCAAGAGTAGAAAAATCATCTACTACATATCTTAAATTATTTTGTTGGCAAAATTTATTTGACACTTTTGAAACATATGATTTGTGGGCTATGACACCACAAGATGTGGAAACATTGAAGATGATGTCTCTTCATTTTTCAATATACACAAACTTTTAAACTTGATGGTTGTTGTG
The DNA here is from genome assembly GCA_000404065.3 of Pinus taeda. Taxonomy (NCBI): domain Eukaryota; kingdom Viridiplantae; phylum Streptophyta; class Pinopsida; order Pinales; family Pinaceae; genus Pinus; species Pinus taeda. The sequence continues at coordinate 59,620 of APFE031494818.1, forward strand.
TTTAGATCCCTGCTCCTGCTAATTTATTTCCAGATTTTCATGGAAATTTTGATATGGAATCTTCCCACAAGCCCAAAGGTTATCCTCCAATTTCCTATGCATAAAGAAACATCTGCTCTAGTGTGCAAGTATTCCTTTCCTATTATAAAATTTTAAATCAGTAGGATGAGATTTTGAATAGTACACCATAGTGTCAACTTCTAAAGGTCAAATTTCTTTTGGCATACTTAAATATAGCTTCTGAAATCTTCTATTAAATCTGGTGACGAATTCACTGCTCTACCTATTGATAGTATATAATTCCAAAAGGTGTTTTTCATACGACTTTTGCTCAACCCAATATCTAATAAAGGTATCTTGAAAACCCTTCCAAGAACTAACTAAATTTTCTTTCAAATACTAGAACCATTGTTGAGCTTCCCGCTTTAATGAATGACAAAATAGCCTCAAAGCCACATCTTCATAAATAATTTCAAATTTGCCCAAAAAGTACTCAAATTCTAAGACATGTTGTTGAGTTGTAACATCATTGTTATCTCCATAGAAATTTGGCAAAAATTTGAAACTTTTTGAAGAATAATCATGAAGAATTGTGGGAAGCTTTAGGGGTTTAAAATTTTGCCTAGTTTGGAGATGAAAAGAAGTAAGATGCTTGTGAGACAAAGTGGTGGCTACCAAATATGATGAATCATCTTATTTATGTTAATATGATGGCTACTTATTTTCAAGTATTTTAATGGAGAAATCATTTTTGTTCATATATTCAAGGTCTGGAATCATCCCAAACTCATTAACACAGGAAGAAGGGATGTCTTCTTTTTCTGATAAAGAATGTACCTTTTGTATTTTATAATATTATAAGAATAAAAGGTAAGAAATAATCCTCTTAATGCATAGGGGAAATATGACCACAAAGTTGATAATAAAAAATATAAATTCCTTGAAAAACCTCAAGCTCTAATACCTATTTTTTCCATGTTTCTTCCTCATTTTCTTATGAGAAAATTTTCCAATCCATCGAAGTCTTCACCAGTTGGAGTCGCCAAGTGAAAATAAGTTTAGCCATTTTTTATATCCAAATCTGTCCATCATCAAGACACATAGATCTTAATACCCAGGGAAAAATTAAATTCGCATTTTTGTTCCCTCGCAATGACACCAAAAAATGTTGTATCCCAGGGGATAAGCTTTTTGGTTGTTGGTGAAACAGTTCCAAGACATTGTGAATTTGGATAAAATATTTCAAATTAGTGGTTTCAAAGTACATGCCATGAAGGGTTGTAAACCAAACTCTCTAGCTATTGAAAACCTTAGCCCACCAAAGAAGAATGTCATAGAGAAAATCTTCAGAGTTGGAGTATCCCAAATTAGGCACTTAAGAATTCTTAAAATTTAAACTACATGTAGAAAAGAATAATGTAAGACTAAGAAAACCTGAATGGGTTCCTAGATATGGAGAGCCCATTAAGGACTTCAAGGCTAATTATCATGAGTACAATTAAATAGATTCATTAAAAATTAAACTGAAACACCAGTTGCATCTTAAATTGTCCAAGAGAGGAAAATATATGGATGAATACGAGGACATGGGAGGAAAAATAGTGGTTGGAACTTCCCATAACTTGAATCGAACAACAATATACTATTCAAGCTTTAAAAAATATTTTGGATTACAATACCCAGTCCCCAAGACTAGACTCCCAACCTTGAGATTTTCAATGATATCAATGAAAGTGACTTTAAGGGTCTCATTCCTTTTCATTAGAAATGCAATATCATGGGCCTTTGGGTTCCGTCTTGCTTTTTTTTTCCATATATTCAACAAGTTACAACATATGTGAACTTCAAATATGCTTATGCATATGCTTCCCACCATATGTCATACCCATGTGTACTAGTTATATTAGAATTAGGGAGGACATTCTCGAGGTCATCATAGCTAGACCTCTCCATATAGATTTCTAGCGATACCTCTTGGTGTTCCATTTTTGCGTCCTCTTTCCTGTAAGTAGAAGACCATAATCTTAAGCCTGTATACTACTGCATTTTCATGATCCTTTCTCATTTCACGTTAAGAAATCTTTTGTAGGAAAGCACAAGATAGCACAACATTTCTTCATTAAAGATAAGTGACTAATAAGTGACTAATAAGAAAATATTCTCGTTGGCAATGACTGATAAGAACTTGATCGTTTGATAAGACAACAAAAGAAATATTTCACAATCCCTCTTGCAAATTATATAATATATATAATATATTGGTTCCGAGAGTTTATACGAGTCCCTATGTTGATAATTTGTCAACTTGATGCCTTGGTGAAGTGTGCTCCTTTGATGAAGTATGGTTGTTAGAATTTGGTGCTCGGTTTGTAATAGCTTCGATTTGTAGATTTGGCCTAAAACCAATTCTTTTTCCTTTTCTTTTTTGTTTTAAGAGAAACCCCAATGCCTTTATGAAAATCAAGAGCACAATAACACTGATATGAACTTTATGAATACCAAAAAATAAAACACTGATATGAGCTTTTATTATAGTGAATTGTACTTTTCATTTAGCTAAATAGAGTTCTATGTCAAGTCTAGTTATGCCACACACAAAAGGTAGAGAATCTAAGGTGGGAACATAATATTACAAAAATATCCTACATCTTATAGTCGAGATCATAATTAAATTATAAATATGATATCGCACACTCTTAAAACATAAATGTGAGCATCCATGAGGAGGCAAATATGCATGACATAAAGAACTCAAGAGCTAGAAAAACCAAAATTAAACATTTGAAAATGATTATGTTAAAATCTATGATAAAATTAGAGCTATTAATCACCATAACATGCTCTAACAAATGATCAATCTACATGGCATAGAATTAATATCAACAATAAATATCTACCAGAACTAATAGTCAACCAAATGTGTTAATTTATAGTGTGATATTAAAAAACAAGTAAATAACAATTATTAGAAAAATAAATTCAAATATAATCTCACATCCACTGATAAAGAGATTTTCTTTAGTAGAATAGATGTATTCCTCAAGACTATTTTTAAGTTCAGGTGTCCTTTTCCTCTCTACATCTTTCAGATTTATTTAAGAAATCCAAACTCTTTCTTCTTTTAGTGATTCATTAGATAAGGCTCTTCCAGGTCTATCAATAAAATCCATTAGCTACATTGAGAAACTCAAAATAATCAAGAGGTGTTAAATGTTCATTACACATTTAAAACAATCATCACAACAAATATCTTGGCTTGGATCAATAATGCTAGAACAACTTGCTAAGTTATATTCAAAGGGAAGAAACTAACGTAAGCACTAGGATTGCCGAATCACAAACCTTAAGAGGAACTCTAAAATTTCTTTTTATCAACTTCTTTTTAGTTATGGGCTTTGAATCTTGAGTTACATTTTTAGGAGTTGTAGCATTATTCTCAAATCCCTCACCACTTAAGTTTCCTTCCTCCTTTTCACTAAAGTTGGTTGGAATTGTACTTGATTTAGATGATGCATTTGACAAAGTTGAGGTGAAATTTTTAGTTGTTAAATTCTTCACTGGAACATCAACCCAATCTAAAATTTCTATTATAGTCTCAAATGATCCGATGGATCACCCACCTCTGCTCAGGAAATTGTAAGCTTATTTATTTGTTTAGAGAGGTTTGTGTTGCGTACCTAAGAATATTTACGAAGTATTATTAGATAATATTGATTTGTGTGAGATGATTCTTATTATACATATACAAAAGAAATAAGGCATAGTGTGGGAAATATGAAAGAAAATTTAAGTTATTTCGTAGAAACACAAGGATAATGTTAAGGCAAAAACTCTCTTAAACAAAGCATCATATCAACAATCTTTATCTTACTTTGTGTAGGTATCTGTTAAGCTTGAAACATGGTAAGTTGCAATATTTTCAAAGGAAACCCCTGGTGGTAGTATATCAAAAGGATCATCTTGAAGCGAAACTTCAAAGTCCTTTCTATAAATCACAGACTTGAATCCCTATCATTGTGAACTTCGTTAGCATATCCATGTTAGCATTAAATTAATAAATGGAATATCCATCACCAAAGATAAACTTGGACTCGGTATTATACAATTCATTTTTCCATAAAATCACATCTAAAACAAATAACATGCCTACCTTGCTTGGAATCTTATTCATGCATGGGATAAGTACTATTTGATTACTTTCCTGATTATTAAGATCGAGACTATTTAATTCTATTATGATACCATATGTCTCATAATTAATTATTCCTAGCTTGCAGGTTAGCTTGATTCCATCACTTAAATTTGTAGCATGAAGTCTTGATATGAGTACTACACCTTCATCAACATCAATCTGCTTATCTAAATCTTTTCTATCAATAAATTCTTGGAGCATATCCTGGAAGAGAATTGATATTTCTATCAGTTATTTTGCATATTAATGACATTACCATAGCAAAATACACTCCCCAAACTTGCTCAAGAAGGCATATTTTCTAAAAAATGTGAATTAAGTACTTTTAGTTATTTAATTTTCTATTGATAAATATTTTTGTTTTCTCAACATTAGCTCTTTAAAAATATGACTTCTTTGCATGATAACCAAAAAATAAATTCATTCAGAAGTTGCAAAATTATTTTATCCAAATTCACAAGTCACGAATCGCAGTTTCAAGAACAACATAATTCCCTCATAAACAAATGCAAATTCTAATAGCTATCTTCAAAGGGAATCTAAAAGGTCATTGAAATTCTCAAAAATTCTATATAAATGTTGTAAAAGCTGATGGCTATAACACTTAACCCACAATTTTTGCATGTGATTAGCTTCACCTATCAAATCTATAGCATATAGGTCTTCTACCTTCAAGCCAAAATGCTTAAGAATTTCCTTTACAGGAAAAAGAACCTCCTCAAATAGAACCCCATAAAGCTCTTGAATTTTTTCTCGAGTTATGGTTCTCCTAAAACATATGATTGCAAGGGATTTCACAAAAATGAATAACATTTTCATCAGGGAAAAAAAAACAAAACAAAAACAAACAATAGTTAAAAATAGAGATGTAAAATCGCATGTAATTCTATTATTATCTACAACTGAAGTTCTCAAAATGCTAGATTAAACAATAAAGTCTTCATGGCATTGCTGACACATAAACAAAGTAAACATACACATAAAATGAGTAGACATAAAGTGGATAATCTCATATGCAAAACTAGTTGGAATATAGAATAACGTAATCAATAATACAATTTAAAATCATACATCCATCTCAACCCCTAATCTATTAAGCAATGATAACGATAAAAAAAATAGGAGAAACACTCTTTTAGCTTAAAAGATCCAGGATTAAAATGGATATCTGAATCTATCTTTCATTTATTTAGTTATTTTTGTGAATTATGTTATTTAATAAGAGAACAACTCTTTTTTTTACACCATACATCAGATTTCAAATAATTTTCCATTTATTCTATTAGCATTGCACCAAATGTTCCATCACATGCAATACGAGAAACATGTATCTCTTGGTGAAGTTATATCTTTGTATATTGAAAATGAATCACAACCTTAACAACATATATCAGATTAACTAAGCCACATAAGGTTGGTTTCAAAGAGCCAAGAAAAATAGCATTTAATTAATGGCAAGTGGTAATGTTAGTGATGAGGTTTAGAGAATAGATATAGCTACTATATACAAAAACATGTTATCATAAACAACCTATCATGCATTCCCCTCCATAGAATTAATGGTCGTCTATGCCACAGGGTTTACCAAACTTCAAGATTGTGGTTCAGAATTTTACAAAATTCAAAAAATTGTGAGGTTCGTCAAAATTCATGGCCATTGACCAAGTTTTTAGCTCAAGATTGTTACCTCATGTCACAACTTAAGCTTATAATCTATCCTTGCAGGTTCCATGTCCATGTCACAACTTAAGCTTATAATCTATCCTTGTAGGTTCCATGTCCACTATAACATTTTTATGCTCATGGATGTTGATTTCTTATTATTTTATGTTATATCTCATTTTATATATATCATTGACCAAGTTTGTAGCTCAAGATTGTTACCTCATGTCACAACTTAAGCTTATAATCTATCCTTGCAAGTTCCATGTCCATCCATTATAACATTTTTAT
>APFE031494818.1:87358-126257 GCA_000404065.3 Pinus taeda
TCGAAATGATAAAGCACTTCACTCTTCCTATATGATAAATGAAAAATCCTCATATACTACAGACTTCGCACTTTAGGGGGCAATCTATTACACAAAAATATCGTCATCTTGATTATTTGCAGTCAGTATGGGTCTATCACCACCTACACCAGCTTCCTAAGCAAGTCTCAAACCTCAGCTCTTCAAAACAAGCTTTAGAAATGAGAGAAAGACATCAAAAAAGCAATGTAACTCTAGTTCCATACTTTCTCTCACTTTTGCCTATGGGCCCGCACCTTCTATTCAGGATATCTGCGTACTTATACACTCTGTATGTAAAGGGGAGGGTGTGTACCCCTGTAAAAGTCAAAAGGCGCAATCTTTATCCTAAAAAACTCATCTTGGGTTAATTCTAGAGTTTTCTAGAAGCATTTGTTACGTCGATTATTCGCTCCAAGTGGTTCATGCATCCCATGAGAGGAGGAACTAATCCCTTGTTGAGAGGAGCTATCCCTTTGAAGGAGGACTCTATCCCTTTGAAGAAGGAGCTGGTAACTGATCTCCATTGCACTATAAATTGAGGCATTGGGTCAGTGGCTAGGGAGGTTAGAAGCTGAACTTTTGAGGGTAAATGCTAGTGAAATCAAGATTTCCTATTTGAGCTTAAGAGGAGAGATCACATACCTTTTTGGCTTCATTGGGGAGTGAGTGAAGCTTGTCAAAGTAGAGGAGACTTCTTGTTGGACCCTGGGAGGAGCTTGTACAGCGGCAAGGCAAAGGTTGTAAGGTTCTTCTCCTTTTGAATTAATACAATCAAGCTCATTTTTCTCAACAAGTAACTCATATTATTTGTTTCATGGACTCCTTGAATTTCATGTTGAATATGTTTTATAATATTGGTTACTCAAGTGCTATTTAATCATTTGCCTTGTTTGTGTTTGCAGGTTTATGACAAAGGAACTTACTTGGATCAAAGGAACGAAGGCATCTCCAAACTTGCATTGGACATGAGGTAGCTCTTAAACACATTTGTTTGCCATTATTTATAAAGAAAATTTAGAGAAAGATAGTGTCTGGTTGGTTTGTTTGTCATTAGGTCTTCATTAGATTCTAGGAAGGTCTGTCTTGTCCGCAAGATCGACTCATTCCGCGTGACAACCATGGTCCTACAAAGGTGGGATTGACATAAAGTTTGGTATTAGTGAGATGTGTGTATTTTGTATTCTTTGAATGGATTTCAAATGAGACTGGAATTTGAACCTTGTTCTCACAACAATTATTGTGAGGATGATCCCCAACATGGTTTCATCCCCTGTGATGATAATGTCGATTATTGTTGGGGGACACCATAATTCATTCTTATTATGGTCCTCTATATTGTAACCTCCATGAGAGTTATGAATGTGATATTTTTGCTCAATAAGGAATGAATTAGGGTGCGGGTTTTGAATTTATCGAATTTTGCAAAATGGGAAGATTAAGTGTTAGTGGAATTCAAGAATAATGTTCACTATTTCTATTTAGTGTATTTAAAATAAGGTTATAGTTTTCTGTTACTTTATTGTTGCTTTTTGAAGAAAAATAAAATGTGCATTTGATGTAACACTGCATTTAGAATCAGGAAAAATAAAGTTTGTATGAGTGAACTAATGGCATGAAGAGGTTAACCTATGTGTTTACATTATAGATATTTAAATCTTTGCTTTTTCTTTAAAAATTGTTGCTTCTCAAATTAGGGTTAAATTTATATGTTGACAAGAGGTTATGAACTATATTTGCACCAATCACATTAGAGTTTGCCTAGTACCTTGAGATGGCCATAGGAGCCCTTATAGATAGAGGTTAAATTTATTGCCATACTAGGTTTTGATATGTGTTTATGTTACAAATCCAGACACACTTTTAAGGTTTTCTTTTTAAGTCTTAATATGCATTTATTTTACAAATCCAAGCACAATATCAAGTTTATTTTTAGGTAAATATTATGACTAGATTATGTTCACATTGATCTCCATCCATCATCTTGAAGTTTCCATCAACAATTAAAATGATAACATAAACAATTGATTCATATTATTGTAGTATTTGTTAGATACTTATATATTTATTCCTAGACTAAATTAGTCATTCATGTTAGTCATTTTTAGTTGTATTGCTTATTAGCTAGTCATATATTTTAGCTGGGGACTAAATTATTCATTCATGTTAGCCTTTTTTAGTTGGGTCACTTAAGGTTTCTCATTTTTTTGTACTATTTCACTTGGAAAAGTTGTAGTGACTAACTTTTTTGGTCACGTAGTCACTAATTATTCATTTTCTACTAGTGATTGCACTAGTATACATACTAGTTGATTATATATTAATGTCTAAGTGTAGGATAAATGAATTAAATGTTAAAAGTATTAATGAATACATAATTATCAAATAATAAAATAAGAAATATTAAGATAAGATTCATTAAACAAAATTATACAATACTAATATCCATTAATGAAATTGTGGACAATACATAAAGGTATTTTGAATGCTCCTCCACTCAAACCATAAATAAAAGATCACCTAATAAATATATTGTTTATTGAAAGGGCCAGTAACCAAATCATATCATAAATAAAAGCTCACTTAATAAATACATATTTTATTAAAGGACTAGTAACCGACTCAAATCATAAATATGAGATCATCTAATCAATATATATATATATACACACACACACACACTTAATTGAAACGAAAGGGGGTATACGAGAATATTAATATATACATTTATTTTTTATGGGCAAAGTGAAGGTGGGGTTTCTTCGGTGGGAAGAAACCTCCCCTTTATAAGGAAATCTAATTAGAGAATAAGGGGTTTCTTCTATCATGGGAAAGTGGGAGGAGAAAATTGAGAATCATAAGGAGAAACTATGTCAATTGGAGAAAAATTGAGGGAAGAGCCTTGTGGATCAAGATTCGGCTATAGACATACAAGACTTCGGGTTTTTTTTGGAGTTTTTTGTATGCGGGCTAGAAGACTTCGATCTCGAAGTCTTATGTGTTTGGGAGCCAAAGAGTCTAATCCTAGATAGGTTTGGAGGAATTGATCAATTTGGAAGCGGGAGCACCAAACTTGGATTCAACCACAGATCAATGTCGTCTAAGGATCAAAATCAACTAGGTATATGCAGATGTTTGAATTGATATGTTTTCAACTTTATTTTTAATCAATTATGCTTGATAAAAATGAAAACTTAATACTAGGTTTTAAACATGGGACTATAGAATTTAGATTAAAAAAAATTTCACCTTATAGGCCATCACCATGTAGCTAGAATTAGAACAAACAATCCATACTATTATAGTTTGTTAAAATAAATGTTCATTGTATTCAGTAATTGTATACATCATTGTCTCACATTTATGTTAATTTTGTTGTGTTAGTCTAGAAGGTCAAGAGATTAAGTCCATTTCAAAGTCTCAAATGCAATAAAGTCCTCATATATAAACAAGTCCACAAACATAGACTTTAGAAACAAAGTCTTATAACATAGTATAAACTTTTAGACTGTAACTGGGTGAAGCAATGCAAGTGAAACATAATGATACATGAAGAGTTTGAAATACTAACCCTTTTTAGTTTTAGTTACAAATGATTGAGATAAGAGAGACAAATATGATAATAGAAATTAAATTAAAGAAAATAATTTTTATATCTAGAATTAAAAAGAAATCTATAGTTATTGTTATGCATGTTACAAAATCTATGAATGTCATAGTAAATTGCAAGTACAATAACATCGAACTGGTCCTCTTAGAGTAACCCTTTAGAAAGTTTTATAAAATGTGGAAATGATAAAAACATAGTATTTTGAGACAATTTAATCACATTAAATACAAATAATGACTGATATAAGTAATTCTATACAAAAATATAAAATTTGTACCAACATCAATACAATAAAGATAGTGGAATCCACTACTTGGTATAATTACAATACTCTGAATAACGGAATGCCCCAGAGAATAAAACTAGGTAAATTTTTTGGTTCTCTTATAGAAATATATATAAAAAAGGAACAACATTGTATCCCTCATCTTGACACATAGGGTCAAACCTTTGGGTCGATTATCTACTTTGGGATGTCTCAACTTAGATGACCTAGAGATCGTGCATGAGTTTGAAATGAAATTATACCATCACATTGGTAGATTAAGATTTAAGTTTGCACCTTTAAAGAATTAAGTCCTCTAGGCTATTCATTGATATAGATTTAGGATGGATCTATGATGGTTCTGAGCAACACACTAATAAAATTTAACTATAAGAAATATTTTGTTTTCACTTGTTTTATATAATATATATACATAGTTGACATTGAAATATTTTATTTACAATTCACATTCTCCACATTAAAATGTTAATACATGCCCCGTCATATTTAAAAACAGAAAACATCTCTCTCTCTCTCTCTCTCTCTCTCTCTCTCTCTCTTCTATATATATATATATATATATATATATATATATATATATATATATATATATATTAAATGTTATATATCAATTTTATATTAAAATGACATAAATTACACATTTCCCTTGTAACGCAAAAGGAAAATATAAGAAGTTTTAAAATTTAAATTAATTTATTTTATTAATATATGTTAACATAAAATTATATTATTGAATATGGAAATTGAAATATTTTATTTATGACCGGTACTAAAATATGTTTTATTATTAACATATTTTGTTTTAAATATTACATGTCATCTAAACATTTCACCACCCTAGATCCATCCTAAATCTGGATCTGCCAAGCACAGAGAGGGATCAAGTCCACAGTTAAGATGGATCTAACCTAGTATTCTTACATTCCCTAATATATTTCCTCAAGTCTTTAAATAGGCTTCATCATAACAAATACCATGGAAAAATACCATGGGCTATGCAATACCATGTAAACCATGGTAATTTTATAGTTTAATTAACTTTGTAATTTGATAATTAAAACTATAATCAATAATTTTATTTTATTTTTGATAATTTGAATTATGGAAAGCTTTGTGCCTCGTATTCTTTTATTTTTATTTTATTTTATCTTTTACAAAGTCAAATTGTTAAGGTCAACATTACAACATCACTACCATATTGGGTTGGAGAGCACTTCGAGGCAATCATGTAGCATGAATGATATTATTTTTACATGTTATCAACTCCATACTAAGTACTTAATAAAAATCATGTATCCCTCATACTAAGAATGCTTTTTGTTCTACACTTCAATTAATATATCTTTTTGTACAAAGTTTATGTTCACCTATAAATATTTGATCCCTCTCAACGCTTGATAGATCTGGGGTTAAGATGGACCTAGGTTTGTTCAGTCACAGTCACAAATAAAATTGTTGAACATCAAAATATTTTGATCATTTTATATTAAATATATCTATGATTAATCTAGTCATTATAATTTTAAATTTTCCCTATTACCTTAGTTTGTTAAGATAATAGAGACAACTTATAACTTTGATGATGAAAAAGATTGACATTAAATTTTAAATACAAAATGTCATTGTAATAGTGATGAGTGATAGAAAATGTAAATAGTAAGGATGTAGGCTACTACAAATACTATTTTCTTCTATTTTTTTACTATCATACCTATTACTTTTTCATATTTTCATATTAATCATATGAGAAGTGAGGTTGAAATCATAGACCATTAAAATATTTAAGTCAACCTATTCTAGTAAACATGATACCTTGTGTCTCTTGCTCTCCAATATTAATAGTAGCTTTCTCCAAAGTCAATTATTGTGACATATGGAGTTTTAAACCCCAAGTAAGTTTCAATGGTAGATGTTTTCTATTATCTCGTTTGAATGCATAGTGATTTACAATATTGAATTATAGAAAATGGTAACAATAAGAATGTAGTCAATTACAAATAGTTTACAATTTCAAGAAGCAATCATTTACGGTAAGTGAACACTTTATTTAAGGTGAAAATTTAAGTATAGTATTTATGGTTGAATTACTGTAACATAGAAATCAATACACATCGTCAATAGTTTTTTTGTTCTTACACTGAAATCAATGAACACAATTAATCTAATTATTTTTAAATTAATGTACATCATACATTTAGTTACATCAAATCAAAAATCAAAATCTACACTAAAATCAATGCCTCTAATGCAAGCAATCAAATAGCATTAGAAATCAACAATTATGCTTGAACTAATGCATATAGTGCAAGCAATAAAATTGGATTACAAATCAACAACTACATTGAAATCAATGCATCAAGTGTAATAAATAAAATAAGACTAGTAATAAACATCTACAGTGAAATCAATGCATTTATTTTAGTGAAAATCCAAAATATTAAGGACTTTCTAAATCAAAATTATTTTACCTTTCGTAAAATCCTTGCTTCCTTTACTTATATGGTTAATAATTTTCAATATCATATACTAATATATAATATATGCATTTGTCTCTATGTGTCTCTTTCTTCTTCCCTCTTTCTCCCCCCTTAATCTCTGTGTCTATCTCCCTCCCTCTCTCTTTCTCTCCTCCTCCCACTCTCCCCCATTTCTCTCTCTCTCACTCCACTTTAAACTCCCTCTATCTAGCTCTCTCTTCTTCTCTCTTTGCCCCCACTATCTATATATATGTCTCCCTCCATATTTCCTTCTTTATCTCTTTATCTCACCCACAAAACATACACACACTCTCTCCATATCTATATCTATCTCTTTCCCTCCCTCTCTCTCTCTCCTTGCCTCTCTTTCCCTTCCTCCTCTCCTATATCCTTCTCCCCCTTGTCATTCCATATATCTCTACCTTTATCTACTCTCTCTCTCTCTCTCTCTCTCTCTGTGTGTATGTGTGTCTCTCTCTCCCCACCCTCCAACTCTGTCACCATCTCCATCCCTCTCTCTTTATTTCCTTTCCATGTCCCCCATCCATCTTTCTTTTTCCAACTCTATTTATTCCCCTTTTCTCCATCTCTCCCTCTCCTCACATTATATCTCTCTTCCCTCCTTCGCTCCTCTCTCCCTCACTCTCTCTCCATCTCTCCCTTGCCACTCCCTCTCTCATATCTCTCTCTATATTTTTTCTTCCCTCAATCTATCTTCTCCTCCAACTCAATCTCTCTCCCCTCCCTCTATCGTTATATTTATCCCATCATCCATCTCTCTCTCTCTTCCATATCATTCTCTCTCTCTCTCTCTCTCTCTCTCTCTCACCCCCCCCACTCCCCCATCCTGCCCTCAAGCTCTATCATTATCATCATCCCTCTCTCCTTCTTTCTCCCATCCCTCTCCATTACTCTATCTCTTTTTTTCTCTCTATATCTCCACCCTAAATCTCTATCACTCTCATCCTCCCTCTCTCCCTTATCTCTCCCCACTCTCCCCCCCCCCCCCCATGTTTTTATCTCAACTCTCTCTATCTCTCTCTTCTCTTCCTTTCTCATCTCTCCTTCTCTATTTATTCCCTCCTTCTCTCCTCTCTCCCTTGCTCTCTCTTAGTCTCTCCCTTGTCACTCCCTCTATATCTCTCTATGCATTTTTTCTTCTCTCCCTTTCTCCCCCCCTTCAATTATGACTCTTTTTCCCTCCCTCTCTCCTAATCTCTCTCATCTTCTCCATACTCCTTCCCCCAGCCCCTCTCTCTCTCTCTCTCTCTCTCTCTCTCTCTCTCTCTCCATTAATATGATTCAGAATTGTCACTCTATGTAAGGTATAATACAGTAATACTTATAATCAAAATGCTTAAATTATTATAATATATTGGAATAATAATAATCAATATTATTAATTATAATACCAATCATAAAATAACATGTTAAAGAAACAATAGTATGTGAACTTTACATCATAGATAGACCAAGTTCTTCTAATAAAATTCGTAGCTCCGTGCCTTACATTTTACATTTTACATTTTTCACTACATTTTACATTTTACATTATTGCATCGAGAGGTGCTCTACAAGCCAGTATAGGGTAGATGTGTAGGTGTAATGTAAGTATGTAAACAATTTTAAATGATGCCTCAATTAAAAAAAGAAGAAGTTAAAAGTGATATCGGGGATGAATATGAATGTAAGCATTTAAATGTTGGCTCATTTAATAATAAGAAGTTAAAGTAATAAACAAAAATTAAAAAATAATAATCAGGGATGAGTGTAAACTAATAAAAAAAATCAATTTGTTATATTTTTAATTTTTTATTAACTTGTGAATATGATTTGTTACAATACCATGGACCAATACCATGGTTTTTCAATAATATAAGCCCAAAAAAAACATATTTCACAATAAAAATATTTCATATCAATATGATAATATTTGTAACTCTGGATATTCACCCCCACTTTGTTGTGGATATTATTAGCTTGTAAATAAATAGGCTTTGTTACAATACTATGGGCCATTACCATGACTTATCAATACCACACGCCCAAAAAACATAACTTATTTCAAAGTCAAAATATTTTATACCAATATGATAAGATTCTTAACCATGGATATTTACCTCCACTTTATCATAGATATTATTAGCTTGTAAATATGATTTGTTACAATACCATGGGCTAATACCATGGATTATAATTACTACATGCCCAAAAACATAACTTATTTCATAGTAAAAATATTGTATATATTAGAAAAATAGAAGAGACAGCAGAGAGTGATTTTTCACAACACAAATCTCACATTGTATATTATTCATTTCAACAATTACATATTAGGAAATTACACACTGACTTCGACACCTCACTCCAACTCATTACATAAGAATCAACAGCTTCTAGAATGACGCATAGGGACTCACAATGACAACTACACATTACATGGAAGCATTACTTCCAACACCCTCCCTTAACGCTTACATGGAAAACATATTACAACAAAAAATAAATCCTTGTCTAGCTGGTCTCCATTAGCACCGATATCCACTCTAGAATCTTGCAAATTCTGCTCTTTCACCACCACATCTTCAAGTTGTTACCTAACCTCCATTAAAAATGTAACCATCTCTAACCATCAATGATGAACTTTGTAGGTTAAAAAATATTGACAAATTGGCTCGTCGAGGCTTTCGAAATAAGATTCATCAAGCAATGCACCATCGTATGGACCAACCACCATCTACTGATATTTCACTTTCGGCTATCCATTAGTTGATAGGATGGAGGTATGGATACTGAATGTGCTCAAGATTTGATCAAATAACTTTACCTTATATAGGAATTCATGTTTCAGAGACTAGGACTTCTAGTTTAAGAACCACCCACCCTTTTGATAACCAAAATTACTAACACACAAAAATTGATGCTTCAGATACTAGGGCTTCCAGCTTAAGAACCATCAATTATTTTTAATCTGAATTTACACACAACTATATATCAAACCCACACCACAAACATACAAACTAGATAAACAAATATTTTATGACTTCACATCTAAAATGTGAACACAAACCTTCCAAATTACTGCAGTAGATCACATCATCATTCATGTGTAGCATTTTCTCTGTGACATCGAGGTCTTTTGAAATAAATTTAACATTAATTGGCTTCACCAAAAATGTTGGCAAAAAGATACTATGGCATAATAACAATCCTCTCACTTTCCAACATTCAACCTTCCAGTCTACGCCATAAAACTCTTCTACTTTGACCATTGTGGGATGACGGCATTACGGTTGACACCTTCCTTCACAAATACTAATGCTCTAAATGCTCTTCGGCTCTCCACAATAGCTAGATCTTAGATCCAACAACCAATTATCAACCAATTATTATATCCAGATAAATGGTTTCACGATGTGTCAGGTCGATTTCACCTTAGGTATGATCCATTGGCCTTTCAAAAATTCTTGAATGACTAAGGATCTAATAACTATTATGGAGGCATGGTCCTGATCTTGAAGTATTTCTACAAATTTTTTATCCACAACATTGATGTTTGTCTACACACTTGGTGCTTCTGTGCTATCAATAGCTTTAGAAAAGCAGATGTATGTTGCCATTCGACATAGTGGAATGGAACCGAACATGGTTAAATTCACGTCGACACTTTCAATGTATTTAAGGTGTGTGTATACCTTGTACGAATTCGCATTATCAGTCAAGATGTCGAGCTTCAGAATGGCTTCAATTTCCACTTGGTTGGCACAGTCGAATCCAAAACGAAGCACGGCCAGGGGGGACAATAATGTTGGATATGAGTTACATGTTTAGGAAGGTCTCCTGTGAGAAAAGAGTGAAAAAAAATGGCTTGCACTACACTCAGATCTACAGGTTCACAAAACCCACCAGCATAAAGAACACAACAAATTTCACACTAATTTAATCTCTGATCTCACACATTCTATACTAATGTGTACAAAAATAATAACTCTTAGTATCCTCACATATTCCTGGCCCTCCTGTGAAGGAGTCGGGCCAGAACAAGCTCTGATACCATATTAGAAAAATAGAAGAGAGAGAAAAGAGTGATTTTTCACAACACAATCTCACATTGTATATTATTAATTTCAACATTTACATATATAGGAAATTACACAATGAATTCAACACCTCACTCCAACTCATTACATAAGAATCAACAGTTTCTAGAATGATGCATAGACACTCACAATGAAAAATAAAAATTATATGGAAGCATTACTTCCAACAGTATAACAATGTGACAAGATTTTGAACCATGGATATTCACCCCCACTTTCCCATGTATTTTATAAACCTGCCAATAGTCTTTGTTACAATGCCAGGGGCCAATACCATGGCTTATCAATATTGCATGCCCAAAAATCAAAACTTATTTCACAATCAAAATATTTTATAACAATATGACAAGATTCTTAACCATGGATATTCACCCGCACTTTACCATGAATATTACTAACTTGTCAATAGGCTTTGTTACAATACCATGGGCCAACCATGGCTTAGCAATACCACATACCCAAAGACTATAACTTATATCAAAATCAAAATATTTTATAAATATTTTATTTGAATTTAATTTTATAGCATTTTTTTAGTTAAATCCAAAAGAAAAATGTTATATTGATTTTGAGATATATCTAAACCCTATATCCTCATGACTGCTAAAAATGTTCCAATAGAAATTAAATCAAGGTTTTAATAAAAATAAAATGAGAATAATTTTATAGATAAAGATTGGATATTTATATTATATAAATAGTATCATCAAGAACCAACATGGATCAATCTTAACTAAGGATCCATGCCATAATAGCAAGAAAACTTAATAACAATAATGGAGGAAAGATAGTGCATGATTCTTTTAAGTTTTTCATTATTGTATTTTCTTTGATATGATTGAGCCAAAATATGAGTTAAATATTTTACAACCAATTGAGTTTCTTTTAACTTATACACTTTCTTAAAAAATGATACAATAGGATCAAATTTAAGAGGATGGAGAGAGAGGGAGGGATATAGTGACAGAGCTAGAGGTTGGAGAGAGAGATAGAAAGAGAGTATGTGATGAACAAAGAGACAGGGAGAGAGAGAGAAGGAGAGAGGGGGAGAGAGAGAGATGTATTTAGAGGGGGACAAAGAGAAAAAGAAAGGGAGGGAGATAGTGATAGTGTTGATGGGGATATAGAAAGAGAGAGAGATTGTGGGGGGGAGATAAAGGAATATTGGGGGAGGGAGAAAAAGGGAGGTGGGAGAGAAAGGGAGAGAGAGGAAGGAAGAGAGGGAGGAATCAAGAGAGAGAAAGAGAGAGAGGGAGAGATGGAGTTGGATGGGAAGAGAGAGGGAAGGAAGTAAAAAGACGTATAACGAGAAATATGGAGAGAGAGAGGGAGTGACAAGGGAGATATCAAGAGAGAGTGAGGGAGAAAAAGAGAGAGACAGAAGGAGATAGAGAGAGGGAGAAGGAGAAGAGAGAGAGGAAGAGGAAGAGGTAGCGAGAGAGAGATAGATAGATATGGAGAGTGTGTGTGTATGTTTTGGGGGTGAGATACATAAGGGGAATAAGAAAGGGACACATAGATACAAATATAGATATTATATTGTATTATATAACTAGCCTAGATCCATCTTAACCAAAACCTATCAATCACCAAGGGGGATCAAATCTCTCAAGGTGAAAACCTTTCCTCAAGTTTTTTACTAAAAAAAAAAGGTTTGCACCTAGAGAGATTTGATCCCAGCACTTGATAAATTTAGGGTTAAGATGGACCTAGGCTGGTAATACATTTTACATTTTACATTGCATTACATTTTACATTTTACATTTTGCATTTTACATTTATATATGTTTTAATTTGAGAAATGGAGATAGGTATTATAAATTTATTATGTCGATTGAGCCAATATATAAATGTTAAATGTTTACAAACTTTTATACCACTACAACATCACCCCCATAGTGGGTTGTCGATCACCTCTCAACACAATTAATGTTTAAATTGAAGTATTTTATTTATCGCCAAATCATTATTATTATTATTTTTTAATTTGCTAATGTATTATATTATTAGTTTTAATGTAACATGATGTGACAACATATCCATCATACTGGGCTGTATAGCACCTCTTGGCTCAATAATTTTAATACTTACCTTTAAAATATATTTGATATTTTTAAAAATTTTTAATTAATATTAAACATCTTCATAACATGTATACAACATCACCTATGTTTAGTGTACATACACATGATTTACTTATTAAAATCCTTAAAACCAACAATTATGCCTCTCCAATACCCCAGATGGGGTGTTAAGCATAAAATAGGGTGGGGGGTAGGAGAATGTCATTAAAATCCCAGACCCAAAAAATAAAATTCAAATTCTTGGCACCAATTTACTCTCTTCCGTTCCTGTTAGCCACACCCCCATCAAATTTCTCTCAGTCAACCTACCACCTCTCAGTTCAAATTCCCAAGGCTCTCTCATGTCATTTTATGGGCACAACAATCAATAAAAATCACATTACAACCTCTACTATTATTCATAAATGTTTTCACTCCTCCAACCATATCGACCTAAAGGTTGCAAATCACATCAAACAATCACAAAGGTCACTCTAGTGGTATGGATAAATCCTTTTTCTCTAAAGGGTGATAGAGTGTTTGTTGCAATTCACTCCACTTTGTTTCATCCTTACATGCATTTCTTAAGGAATAACATAGCCTTTAGCAAGCTAGTTGAGAGGGGTGAAAAGGATAGGTGGCTTTCCTACAAGCTTAGCTCCATAAATCTAGCTTTCCCCTTTGAATCAAATTTGGAACTCTATTGTGGCTAAGGGAATTCTTATTTGCATGGCTGTCTCCATCAAGTCACAAAGTCATTCAGCCACAGTTGTGAAGTACATATACATTAAATGAGACTATATTCACTCAGGCACTTCCTTCCTTGTCTTTTCATGGTTCTTCTTTGCATTTTCTCCTCTTGGTCTCCTTGTTGTGTTTGATTCTGCTCCTTGTTGCGTGGTTCTATTTCATCAATTACTTATTCACTACATGTTACCTTTCTTGGGTATCCTCTCTCTTTTGTGGCTTATTAAACCACACAATGCTCCCTTTTGTCAGAACATTATTTCGTTGGCACTTCCCAGTCCACATCAAGTTGCGATTGACCTTGTTTCTTAGATCAAGGCACCAATATGGCCCAAGCATGATTTCCCTTGTATCTTCCCTTTCCTTTTTTTCCTGTCCTGGACACCCATTCATATATCCCTTTGTCTTGTCCACTCCCTCAATAAACCACCATGCCATGCTACTAAGCACACGTTGTAAGGGATCTTTCATACTATCAAGAACGAACTAGTCGAGGTAGAAC
Source organism: Pinus taeda (assembly GCA_000404065.3). Lineage (NCBI taxonomy): Eukaryota > Viridiplantae > Streptophyta > Pinopsida > Pinales > Pinaceae > Pinus > Pinus taeda. Next base: position 101,162 of record APFE031494818.1, read on the forward strand.
ACAAACCCACCACAAACTAGAGGAAACACCTACTTGTTTTGAGGATCTTACATCGACCCCATCCAAGAAGAATTATCTTATGTCGAGAGAGAAGAGACCACCCTATATAGATTTCTCTCAAACACTAAGGCAGTTAATGAGTTGGTTGATTGGGTTCCCAACACAAGGCACATACATGGGTATTTTAATCCACACATGGATACGATGGAATTGCACTAGCATATGAAATTTTTTCTTGGCACGTTTATATTAGATAGACATGAGCACATAGAGGATATCCTCTTCTATAAGGAGAATCTACACTAACATATGAAAAACCTAGATCAGTAACTAGAGAAAATAAAGAAACAACATGACAACCCGCCACTAGTAGATATTCTCCAAGTTGTAGCTATAGATTCAGACCCCACTTCCTAGCTCCTTTATTTTTGTTATGCATTAAAGAAAACATTCATCCTAAATACATTTTAGTTTTGTTTTTGTGGATAAAGTTAGAAGAACATTAAATAGGGAGTAAACATAATGACCAAAGAAAAAAAATTCATTAACAAATCTCCCTTATTTTGAAAAAAGAGTTTGAGATAAATAAAAAGTTAATTCTCTAAAATTTTATAATTGTGAACATCAATAAATTCTAATTTTGGTTGTAAGATTTCTTTTTGTTGATAAATTTAGAAAAATATAAACCTATAAAAGAATTTTTGCATGGCCCATCCTGGTCATGAGTGTTCTGTAAAAATCTCTGAGAATGTGATCCTTTGATGGATGATCTTCTGCAAGTACATGATGGGGGAGGACCTCGACTCATCAAATATCAAAGACATCATATATATGGAGAAATATTTTGAATAAGTCTTGACCCATGTTCAAAAAAGTATGGAAAATCTTTCTCAATGTTATGTCACAGTCATTATATTTGTGTGCATAATGTGTGTGATGGGTGACATTTTTGTTATGTAAAACTCGATAAACTTATGGAAAATATACTAGAGCTCCAAAAGAAAAAGGTACACCTCACATGTTCGATAAATTTCCAGATGCATTATAACATAAGATTTTGATTGCTGATAAGATATTTGGAGTTATTTTTATTTGTTTTTAGACTAGGTTGGAGTGGGAGATGCACAATAAATTGAATGAAAACATAAGCGTATTTATTACAAAGTACTTATTTAGGTCATTTACAAAATGTATACATTTTGCCTTCATATTAATGACTTAGTGTTGCATTTGACTACTTATATTTCCTGATACCATCGTGAAAAAATAGAAGAGGAGGATATCCATGACCGTTATTGTAACTATGCATTTTAGCAGCTGGTGAAACCATGTATTCCTCTTAATGCACCACCTATTTCTATTGGATTTCATCTATAGTCAAACCAACCCAACTTGAAATATAGTGGATATTAACCATGAAAGTAAGAGTTGGCTTAAAATGATAGACTCTCAACATTGTGCTTTCCTTAAGTACTATAGTGAAATTCCTTTCCACAATACAAATATAAATTAATTTTTTTCATGCAAAGTGATAATTACAAGGGATTGATGATATTATTCTAGTTAAGTGCTTATATCATAAAACAAAAATCGTATTAGGTGTCAGTAACTCTCTTTTTCAGTAAGGAAAAAATGTTGGTTAATATTAATATATGAAAAACCAATAGATTTTGTCCAATTGGAAGCTACATATGGAGTGCATCATATGTGAGAAAATGCATAATGTGAGCTACTATGAGAAACAAAAGAAAAAAGTAAAGTAGTAACATACAGAGAGTATATCCCCCAAGGCCTCGGGCTTAAACATGTACCCATCACCAATTGCCAATATATGAGGACCAAAAATTAGCAATCTTATAGATCATCATAAGTCAATGAAATAAAAAGACACAATAAAAAAAAATATCAAAATAAAGTATGTTGTCATTTATGACCATACTGTGTAACAGAAACATAAAACATAGATAGAAAACACCTACAAAAAATCATCATCCAAGGAGTGGCATGTTGCTAACATCCATAGAGTTGGCGTCCATCTCCAAGGTGATATACAAGCTTCCAGTCAAGTCCATAATAACCAACTTAGACATGGCATCTGCAATAGTATTAAATTCTCTATGAATATGTTGTAAGGAAACATTTTGAAATGTACCTTTCAAACATATAATTTTCTTAAGCCAACCTTGTAAGTGAGGATGGGAAATATTGGAAATTCCTAGCACATGATTAATAATGGGTTGTGAGTCCCCATAGATCTATAGTCTCTGAATATACAGGAATCTAGCGAACCATAATAACCCCAAGAGGAAAATTGCTTCAGCTCTCATGCTAGTCCCCCTTCCTCCAGCCCAATAGATTCTATAACGTTGGTTATGGTTGATGTGAATCCACACCCTGCATCCACAAATTCCACCCTGCTCTACACCATCACAGTAACCAGCTGGGAAGGATATAATTGGGCCATCTTTTGTATGGTTGACCTCTTGTGGCACAGTATTAGACAACAACAGTAGTCTCAACCAAGAGAGAACATTGTTGATAATTTGGTCGACATTGAGATTTTTTCCCTAAACATAATGTAATTCCTTGCCTTCCAAATTTCCCAAAAAATCACAAGGGGGATTGCCATATTACTTTTGACCCGCCAGCTCCACGATATCAAGCAAACTTCAATAGACACATGTGAAATATGTGTGAATGAGAGTAAAACATAGATCTTAGTCCATACCTAAACAGAAACTAGGAAAAACAATAGGATGGGTAAATTTTTCTCCTCCTCCAGACTGCATAAGACACATTGTCCAGGTCCATTTATGCCTCTCTTCCTCATATTTTCCAAAGTCAATGTCTTATTTTTCCATGCTAGCCAAGTATATAGAATGACCTTGATTGGGATCTAGACCTTGCAGAATCTGGTAAACTAACTTATGTTCTATGTATTGAGTACGATATAGCAGAAGTATAGGTAGGTATATGAGACAAATAAAGATCCCTGGAGTAATCTCCCATCCCACCCAATCTGATCACCAACCTTAGCTTTGCATATTCTATAAATGTACAACAAATTGAGTAGCCTTTCCCAACTCCCAGCAATAACTCTCGTCAATCGAATCTCCTCTTCCCTTTTCCATATTGAAGTGATACCATACCATGTTTTGATTGTGTGTGCAAGGTAAAAGTACCCTCTAGAATTTAGGTTATTTGTAAGGGAAACTATGTAATGCATCTCAATATCAGTGCCCAGGATAAGATCCCTACTAATTATGACCTCCTTCCCTAAGCCAAATATCTAGCATGCTAATTTCAATAGCCAAACCTTGATCTTATTTAAACTGGTCCAGATAGTGGATCCAATAGGTTTCCCTATAAGACCATATCTCATCCATTGTGAAACCTTTATGCCTTTTAAATATTTTAATCTGATGATATATCCCCACAAATAGTTACCAAATAACCCTAGCCATAAGAATTTAATCAGGAGGTCCCAACCAAAAAAATTTAAATTCAAAATCCCCCGGGCCTCCCAATTGGTAACTCTATTCCTTATAATGTGAATATAGAAGTGTTCAATTAAAAAATGTGTTAATTTGGGATAAGAAACAAATGAAGGATAGACGAAACAAATTGTATAATCTTTTCAGAACTCTAATCAAGTTAACACCTATCTTTCCAATAAATGATGATTAAGCCATACTATGAAAATTCTACAATTTTTTTTTCCTTTCAAATCAAACCACAACAACAACAAATAAGGTCGAAACTCTAAAGATGGTTTTATTTCTTCATATTTTATTGATAAGTCAATAGACTTGTCTTCTTATCGAAGTATAGGTAAGGTAGAAGGAAAAATTATAGCAATGGACTTATTTTTTTAAGCTCTAATGATAATGCTAATTGAAAATTTGGTATTAAATCATAAACCTATATTTTGTAAATAATAGCCATATTTTAATATACGTTTATTGTATTTGAATTAAATTTATTTTGGGTTGGTTTTTATTCTTTTTATTAGATAAGTTAGTTTATGAAGTATAGAAAATTTATACGTAAAAGATACAATGATTTTTCTTATAATTTTTTTCCCTTTTTATTGATGATAATACTTGATGATCATGTATTGAAACTTAAATTTATATGGGGTAAATAACATTTTTTATTAGTCTTTGCCTCATCAAAGAGAGTAACATTCACTTCACGGTCAAGTTGCATTGATTGAGCATTATTTGTCTATGTTCTTGAAATTTTAACCAAAGATTTGGGAAAATTCCTAAGATTTATATTATTGTATAAATTCAAAAATAATCATTGAATTTTTAGTAAATGTTATTTCTAATTTTTTATTGGCTAGAAAAGCTCTGATGGGGCATAATTCCCTTGGTGGAGAGCATTTTATTTTAATATTTTTGCAATGTGTGACAATTCATTTTAAAATTAAAATACAAGTAATTTTGATAATAGCCATTCTATTGGTGAGTGCTCTGACATTGTCATTGTTATGTTAGTTCTCTTCTCAATGACACAAGGATTGATTTGTTTTTTTGTTAGTGCTTTGTTCAATGATGTAAGCAATGATGCAGTTGCAATTATTTTTTGTTAGTGTTATGTTCAACAATCTAATAATTGATGCAGTTGGAGCTTCTTTGCATAAGCTCATGGGGGGTGGGGTGTGGGTTGAACAAATGTCAAATTAATGTTACTATGTGTCGGAGAGATAGGGTTTTTTGCATAATGAGCGTTGTGAAACTGATGAATGATGTAGTAGTCAATATGGTTTCATTGTATGGAAGGGTATTTATGGGAAGGACTTTTGCATTGTGTAACAAATGTGTGGAAGGCTTTCTATTTTAAAACTATTATTTAGGAACAACTTTCACAAGTACTAAAATAGTTGTACGAGGGTGGTTGTGTGAATTTAATTGTTGACATGGTTGCAGGGCACTATTATGTTAATGATGTGTTCAATGATGTGAGAATTCATGTGTCTACAAGTTGTTTGCATAGGTCATAGGTGGGATGTAGGGATGAACAAATGTTAAACTAATATTATTATTTTTTCTTGAGCATAGTACAGTGTATGTGTAGGAGAGATGAGGTCCTCTACATAGTGAGTGCTAGGGTCATTGTGTGGAGTGTTTATTTTTTAGAGGATGGAGTATGTTTGGGAGATTCAAGGTATTTTGCATAGACGAGGGTGCTAAAAAATTGTAATTTCAATTCCTATGAAGAAAAATTGTTGTGCAGTAAAAGAATGTGTGGAAGGATTTTTCTTTTTTAATTATTATTTAACAATTTTTTTTAGAAGTACAAAAATATCTGTAAAATCATGACTTTTTGAATCTAGTTGTTCAAAGGTATTGTGTGTGGAATTTCGAATGTAAATTAAGGGCATTATTGAGTGTGGAAGTAGCTCTATAGATGAAACTATGTGGAGGTTGTTGTGCATGTGTGGATGTTACGCTAAATTTTTGTTCAAAGTTTAACTTGTACAGAGGTTGTTTTGCATGTGTGGATGTTAAGGAAAAGTTTTATACAAAGTTTACTAAGATAAAAAAAATATAGAAATCACTTTTTAATTCTTATTTGTGGGTTTATTTCACTTGTCCTAAATACACACTTTCTTTAATGATCACCTACTAGACATGTACGTATTGACACATTTCTACTATTAATTTTTTTTAGGGATATATTTTTATTTTCTTTGATAATTTCATTTCTCATTAGCACATTAAATTCATCCCATAACACCATAATATTATTCATATTTACATCATTATTTAGCAACATATGCAACTATATAGAAAGAATAATATCATCATCATGAATGCAATGGAACATAAAGGAAAAATAGAAGAAAAGAATTCACACATAGAGACACCATGATTGGTTGGAGACCAAGGAAAAACCCACTATGGGGAAAACCCTTTCAAATTCTTCTTCTTATTAGATTTCCATTGGATGATTCAATAAAAGAGAGTAAAATGATCCATACCTTAATCCATACACTATCCAACAAAAATCAACTAAACAATATCCATGAGATGAACCCAACCGTGCTTATACTCAAAAAATTTATTCCAAAGGCTATAATGAAGTGACATTATCTACGATCAACTATCGAAACTTGTAATTAATGAGAAAAAAAATTGGACAGCTAAAATTTCAACCTTTACTTTCTAGTTGCATTGAGGAGGATTCATGCATGTGATTGAGCAATTACAATTACTCCCTTGAGTCTGTAAGCAAACAATTACAGCCGAACGTATCCTTTGTCAAGTCAGTGACTGTAATCTAGAACCCTAGTTTCCAGTCGGATGGAAATGTACATGTGAATGAAAGGCTTCAGTCACATGGATGATCCTACTAATGAATGAGTGTAGTTGAGATCTCTCTATTTCATTCCTATGACTGAGGCCCAAAACTCTAAGACAACAATGCGAGCTTCAAACCCTACAATTTACCCTTCGTGTGAACCAATTCTTCACAAACTAGAAAACTAGCCTCAAACCTGTACGGTAAAAAAAAATAGGAGAATAGAAGAATGTCTCATGATGATATCTAAATAAGGAAAAGGTCAGTTGTATTTATAGCCTTCCAAGGGTGTCCTATTTTCTTTAGGGTTGACCTAATCAAATATGCATATGTGGGCCGATAATTCAAAAATACACTTTCTATTATCCAAATTTGATGATCTTTAGGTCAATTTTGATCCTCGAAAAAAGAGGCATTCATGTAATCATCAACTCCATCAAATGAGATGTCCAACATGGAATTTGGCCCTGGTTGTATAATCTAATACTCCCTATTAACTAGGGAGATTTCTACTTGTCAGTATCTAACCATAGTTCATTATGTCATTAGTCATTATGTCATCGTGTCATCATATCATGTTCAATATCAAGTATCTCATCATCACGTATCATCACTATTCTTCTCGATTCATCCCTTTCTTATTCTTACTTATCTCTTGATTATCCCTACTCACATGTTGAACATTCTTGAATATAAAAGAATAAGAATTTGACATCGAAGGGGAGCTCAATCTACCACACACTATCCATCGGGGAGCCATTCCTACAACCCAGAATCTCTGCCCAATGAAGAGCCCAATGCTACAACCTAGGAAGCATCGGTGGGGAGCCAAATATACAATCTACATCAACATCAAAGAGCCTAGCTTAATCCAAAACAACATCAAGGATGTTAATCTCAACCCAAAAACATATCAGGGAGCACATATCAACTTGAAACCTCATGGGGGAGCTAAAAATATACAACCCCATATCCAACAGTAGGTGATATAGGGGAGCACATCTCAACCCATCCTATTACTTGTCAATCTTCCGAGCAATGACCCTCAAGAGTCATATCATATCAAACCTATATCATAATTCAAACCTTAGCTCGAAACCTGACTTACCCAAAGGTAGGGATCACATGCACCAAGCTACCTCAACCCATTGGCTACACAGTGAGGGACAATCCAACAAGCTTGCCTTATGGGTATGATTCCAACGGGGGTATATTATGAAAATACCAATATAGGGGAAAAATATCCAACCCTATGGGTAACAAATAGGGGTGATACCCTATTGTCCAAAGATCACTCAACCCTAGGAGCCCTCCATCTCAATTCCATGCCCTAAGATATCAAACAAGGGGGAAGAGTTGGATCAGTGTCCTCGATGAATGATGCTTTTTATAGATTAGCAACATATCATCGCGCCCATATCTAGTAATCATCATGTCTAAATAGAAGTTGTTTCCTGTTCATACAAGACATCAAATCAAATATCATATTATAGAAAAGCATATATATCATAAAAAGGATACCATATTCATCCTCTTTCTCACAGAGGTCCAACCACAAGCCTAAGCTTGTATTATACAACAACACTACCTCAATATATGAAGGTATATCTGTGCCAGCTATATATGGGATTATTTGCCAATCAGTTGCAACTCTTTGCCATTGCAATATATCCATGTCATATCCAAAATCTACTCAGGCATCTCCTAAAGAGCTTCTTCATCCAGCCTCACAGCTAGCCATGCTAGCAACATCGTACTAAACCTTAGTCACACTTAAACCTATAGACTTCTCCTCGAAAACATCATGGTAGATATCATACTAAGGCAACACCCAAATTTTCTTATCTCATCAAAAAGATCCCAAACATCATCAATACATTGATGATGTCACATATCACAGGAAGAATGTCTCAAACTAAAAGTAGATCATCCCATGCAAATATCCCAAAGCTAAATCTATGTGTATGAAGTGACTCAATATTGCATTGCATTAGAATATACGAACGAGTATTCACACGGAACAACAATGCTTCAATAAATTGTTGATTTCCAGGTAAAGTTCAACAATATCTCTTCACAACTTCTTGAAATTCAATCAGAGTGTCAAAGGATTTGGATTTCCATTTTCCAAAATCTCTTTAATAGCTTAACGACATAGATTTTCTTTTCCAAACTTTAGAAATTGATTCATCATGCCATGATTCAATGTTTCGAGCTTCAGAAGCCAACTCCATTTTACTTTTATCATCATAGGCTCATTATCTATAAAGAGTAGACCATCAGTATATAAAATCAAAATCGAAATCATACCTTGGAACATTTTTGAAGTAGAGATTTAGATCAACACATATTCTTAGACCAGAACTTTGTTGCAAACCAACAATATCAAATATGTGTCTATTCATGTCCATAAATATTACTTTGGCAATAAAAAAAATTCTATACATGTAATGCAAATTATAATAGGTGTATGGATTTTATGGAGAGACTCTCCCTCTGAATGAGTAGCCCCTTTAGCCATTATTATTCATGTCATCAATTTGTCTATCATAATATGGGCATGCATTAATAGAATGGTTAGATTATGAAATCGAACAATATTAGGTTTTAAAACATATATCCATCATGGTCATAACATGTCACCATCAACTACTTCATCATCACGTATGGACATCACATCAAATTTTCATCAAGGGATAGAGTCATATGATTAGGGAAGATGACAGGTGTAATTTCATACTTCAAAGATCATGAACAAAATATTACTTTCATCAAGTCAGGTCATTCAATTTTACCATATGTCATAATTACTATGCTCATCATTACCTAACCACACTCAACAAGAAGATCATGAATATCAATCTCATTGTTACACTTCTATCATCATGGTTACCATGATTATCACAAACATTATCAATAGTATTAAGTTACCATCTATTAGAATCAAGGTTATAGCTTTCTTTATGGGATCAAGGTATCCAAAATTATAGATTTTAGCTAAAAATCAAGTATACCAATATATAAAACATTAGTATTAATAGCTTCATAGAATCAAGAAGTTCATAATTTCTAAAAGATAAGATACTTGCTCACTACCAAGTGCATTATTTCATCATAGGTATCATGAATCAAAATTCCTTTCGTATGCATACATGATCCATTTGTGAAGGTGATATAATCATCATGTCTTAGGGATTACCTTGCCATCAATATTGTAGCTGAAACATAACATTGAAACAACACCATACATACCTGGTAATGTTCAGATACATGTGCACCTTACCATTGGAAATTGTAACACTTTGTCAACTTTTCATTAGGTGTCTCTCTTCCTTTTTACGATGCTATCTCTTCTCTTCATGCACTAGCCATGATTGTCAAGAAGGATCCACTTATCACAACTCATCAGGAGGTTAGAAGCATCCAAAAAATCAAATATATATGCAAGAAGTATAATCAATAATCAAAACAATAATCAAATGAATAAGTATAAACAAAAGAAAATATATAAAGGAGCACCATAAATGGAAAAATACTTATCTTCATTGAGAGGTGATCATATCCATCTTGAACCAGCCTTCAAGAGACATCACTTTCCATTATCCATATGACAATGTTTCCTTCAATATTTTAACCAAAGTTATTAGAAACAAGGCCTAATAGGCACTATCCCATATAGGGCTTCATCAAATATGGCACATGTGCTTGAACATATTGACCATGTTAGCATTTCTAGATTTCATATCTCAAATATTTTCCATAAAATAGGGTTTCTCTCAAACCCTAACCTCATAATATCCATCAAACCCTCATACACAAATTGCCTAGGGTTTCTTCCAAACCCTAGAATTCTTTTAGGTCCCCTCCATCCTCTATTTCTTCCATTAATGGTGTCATCATAGGGGTGATCTCCATGAATTTTATTCATCCCATCTCTGATACCATGTTATTTTTTCTTAGGGCTATATTGTTCTCTTCTTTGATAATTTCATTTCTTCATTAGCACATCAAATTAACCCCATAACATCCTAACATAATTCATATTTACATAATTATTTAGCAACATATGTATCTATGTAGAAAGAACAATACCATCATCATCAATGCAAGAAGACATAAAGGAACAATAGAAAAAAAGAATTCATAGATAGAAACACCAGGATTGGTTAGAGACTAGGGTAAAACCCACTATAGGTAAAGCCCATTCAAATTCTTCTCTTTTTTATATTTTCATTGAATGATTCAAAAAAAAAAGAGTACAATGATCCACATATTCATCCATATAACTATAAAAAAAAACATTATCCACGAGATGAAACAACCGTATTTATACAGAAAACCCTTATTCATAAGTTTGTAATGAACTCTCACTGTCTATAGTCAACTACCGAAACGTGTGGTCAGTGAGCAAAAACTTCGGAAAATTGGAATTTCAACCTTTAGTTCCTAGTCACATGGAGGAAGATTCATGTGTGCAGCTGAGAGGATCGATTCATTCCCTTGAGCCTATAAGCTAGCAATTACAATTGAAAGTATCCTTTGTCAATCCAGTTACTATAATCTAGAACCCTAGTTTATAGTCACATGGAGGATCATATGTGCATGCATCTAAAAGGCTTAAATCACACACATGATCCTATCATCAAGCTACTGCAGTCAATATCTTTCTATGTCATATCTGGGAGTGAGTCCCAAAATCATAAAATAGAAATGCTAGCTTCAGACCCTGTAATTTCTCCATGCGAACCAATTCTCCATGAACGAGACTCAAACTTGTGCGAGCCAACACAAAGAGGAGAATAATGTCTCATGATGATGTCCAAATGAGGTAGAGGTCACTTGTGCTTATAGCCTTCCAAGGGTTTCGATTTTCTTTATTGTCAATCTAATCAAATATGCACATGTGAGCTTATAATTCAAAAACATGTTTTCGCTTGTCCAAATCTAATGATCACGAGGTTGATTTTGGTCCTCTCTCAATTAGGAATTTAATGCAATAAAAAACTCCATCACATGAGACGTCCAAAGTGGAATTTGACCCTAGTTATATAATTTAACATCTACTTCCATACATCCATCCTTGTCACATGTTCTGCATATTATCTATTCACACAAGAAATGCTTATTTTCACATATATGCATTTGTGTTATGCTCAAAGTGTAGGAAATTCTTGTTTCTACATTTGATGTTTTCACGCTTATGTGGTTTTTTGAATTCATGACAATATGTGTGATCGGTGAATTCTATGCTGAAGTGACTTGTAATAATATATATCTCTATTTTCTATTAATCAGAGGACACACATCCAGACAATGAAAAATCTATATGGAATTCTTATCTTTGTAGCATGTTTTAGACACAAAATAGTTGCAAGTGGTGATTTCTATGGAAACGAGACTGCAAATATTTGAAATAGGTAGTATAGTAAGGGGAAAAAAATTATTTTCAATGATAGACAAAATAATGGGGCATGTAGTTTTTTCTCTTTGCAATTTGCATTTAGGATCTTGGGGAATTGTCTGAGCTTCTCTCGCCTTATATAAATTGTTATTTGTGGGATACAAAAGTTGTACAATAATGTAAGCTTCTATACAAATTTTCTTTTTCACTTTTGGCAATGGTGTGATTTTTTTGTCCATCAAGCCTTTCTCTATAATACTATGTACTATTTTGTAAACTTTAGTTTCCTTTATGACAGTGCAATAAATGAGTATGCCAATTTATTTGTAAATCAAATTTGGTTCAATTTTACAAAGTAGTGGGGTGTAGTTGTGAAGTCAATTCATCATATAAGGTAATTTTTCTATTTTTGTGGTCGTATTGATAGTTTTGTGAGTTTTAACTTTTAGTAATTATATTATTTTTCAATTCTAAAAAATAAAGAGTTTAAAATTAAATGCGTCTTTATGGAATAAGGTGTGCACTGCATCGTAAATGCATGTCAAATTTTGCCAAAAGTAGATGTGTCAAGTTATTTATATATCATATTTGGTTCAATTTTACAAAATTATGGGACCAATTGTCAAGTCAATTTGTTGTAGACAATAAATGAATATAGGTTACAAGTACACCCGAAGAATTATTTTTCACAAAATATTGAAGCCTAATAGATATAACCCAGATTCCCAAAATTTCTATGGGATTTTAGCAAAAAATCGCAATGGAATTTCCACTATTTTTTGGGAGAATTTGTGGTCTCTTTAGGCTATTCTACATGGATAACAAAATTCTCTACGAGATTCGGTCCAAAATTTTTGAAGAAATCGAATGTTGAGAGTGTTTGAATCACTCTTTTAATTCTAAATCTTGATTGTTGTTACCAGAATCTTTAAAAAAAAATCCTAGTTACTGTGTGACATTATGGTTAGCTTTTTCATTCTTCAAAATTGACCAGAAAAATAAAGGAAGTTTGGGCACATTGCTGAAAAAATATGGTGGTGACGTTTTCTAATTCGAGGTTACATTTTTCAATTTGCATCGTATTGGGTGTCAATCAGATATGTTAACAAAATAAGGCAGTGAAAAAAAACATTAAAAAAATGGTTTGCAGTTATTTTTGGTGTTCTTGGAAAATTTGGCGATGGGGTAAAATGATTAGCTCAAATTGTAATTTTTGTCCATCTAGAAAAATTTACCGATTATTGCAACTTTTTGTTTCTTAGGGTGTGTATAACAATGATCTTGAACTCAGAGCAAAGAGCGTAGTAAATGCACAGGATGCTTTTGGAATTTTGAAAAAAATCCTATTACTGTCCATAAAACTTGGTTTTTCTATCTTTAATTGTTATTTACTTAGAGTGTCACCTATAACAGTTTTCACATGATTAATAGCAACAATAAATGTTTGTGGATAAAATGGAGAATCATATATTGGAACGAGATTTGAATACGTTATTCATTAACAACATTTTTTTCCTTCGTTGCAAATGAATAATGGGAAGTAGGCAAGGAAAAGAGGCTTTTTGCAGTGATATGATTAACTCACTTGTTGAGATCGATGATATATTTGATTGTCAAGAACTAATGAGTGATATGTGACTCTGTCAATGGAATAAAAAATAAATGACAAGATTTGGAGCATCGGATTCATGAATGTTGGGTTTGTTTTGGTGGTCTTTAAATTCAAAGAAATTGTTTATCTCTATGCAGTTAATTTTGATTTTAAAAACAAGGAAATTAAGCTAGGTGCAATAAATGTTCCTCTAAATCCAAAAGTATTCAGATTAATATTCAAGCTACCAAAACCAAACAAGCATTAACATTATTTGTTTCATATAATTTCATGGGGGAATAAGGGCATGAAATTGGCATTGTGTGGGAATTCATTTCTACAAGTTTTGAGGTTCCTTCTGATCTTTCTCTTGTAGATATTTCTTTGTTTAGGACACTGTTTATGGATTTTTGTTGGTTCTTTTCCCATGTAGCAAGGCTAAAATGTATATCACTTGTTTAAAAATACATTTTATATGTGTTGTATGAGACATATACAAATACCTGTACGTTTGATTAGGCTTGTTTCATTTCAAATGAATTATATTTTTAGCTACATAGATTACCAAAGAACAATGGGTTCTTTATAATGTCATATTTCATAACCCTTCTCTTGTTAAGGCATGTGTATAATGGTTTTCCCTATAATCCTATATTCAAGTTTCCTTAGGAACCAATGTAATCCTAGTATCCTATATTATGGAAGCATTAATATTATTTAATTTTTTTCTTAATTAAGCATGTGTTTGTGAGAAAAGTGTATGGCATGGCAACTGGATACGATCCTCCTCGAATATCTCTAGAGGTTGAGACTTTCTTACTTCACAAGGGGGAATTCAAGGAAAGAGATAGAAATATGGTTATATCATGTTGAAAATAGGTCATTGCGTTTCCCAATATTTGTTATAGATATGCATTTTGTTGTTAAAGTATATAGTCCATATGATTGTTGGCTATCTATGTTTGAATAGAAAAATAAGAGATGATTTATTTATTTTCGGTTTAATGTTGGAAAAGTGGTAGTGAATAAAATGACTCACTCTCTAGTTTTTGGAAAGTATTTGGATTCTTTCAACTTAAGTGAAGTTGAATCTATTAAAGGATTTGATAGAGGAAGAATTTTCATGGATCACCTTGAGTCTATGAGATACGAGAACTTGTTTCTAAGAAGTAGAGAGAAGGGTGAGCAAAGTCATAGAGTTGATAAAAAAATTCTAGTAGATGTTTGACAATTTGTTGAAAAAGAGATCATCACAATGGGAGACAGACCGAAGCAAAGATGAAAAAATTGTGCAGGGTGATATGATGAAAAATCACAAGTGCGAACACAAGCAATCTCCCTACCTTTTTAACAAAACCTAGTAACAACTAGACAATCAAGCTAATTCCTTCCTTGAATCTATATTTTCTTGAATCATAATCTAACAAGGTGAGAAAAGGAAATTCATAGCTTATTACGACATGCTTGATGAAGACCCCCCTTTGTGCTTTAGTGCAACTCCTCCATGCTTGAATCCAAACCCGCACACATGGAAACAACAAGGGATCAAAGCCATATGCAACATAAATGAGTCAATAATTCAAACAAGTGGTCAAGGAGACTAGTAACGAATATCTCTCCAATGGAAAAATAGAAATAACACAAACCATCCAGGAAATTCATGAATTAATCCATTAAAAAATGTAGTGAGAAGAAACGCTTGTTTGTATTAATTTCAGAAACATAAAAGAGCTACAAAACTTGTGCCTTGATATTGTGAAGCTCCTCCCATTTATCTCAATCATCTCTAATAATGATAATCTCTCCAACCTAATTTATCCAACATAAACTTATTCTAAACAACCTCCCTCAACTCCCCCACCTATGGCTTGATTAATAGGTCAAAAGGAAGTAGTTTTAGATCCTTAGTCCAAGGATGAGATCCACTAAAAGAAGGATGAGGGCTCCTTGAAGAATGGGAATTATCTTCGTCAAATTGAGGTTAGCCTCAAATAAACACGAGTTTGAGGCTTTCTATTGGGAATGATTCACCCAAACTGCGTCTAGATGTCATTTTTTATTTTCACTTTTTATTGAGAAATTTGTGCACTTTTTAATGGAAGACGAAGCACACGTCTGCGTAGGGATCAATGTCAGTAGCTGCACATGCACAAAAATTGGCGAGGAAGCTATGTAAGAGACTAAAAGTATGATTATGGACCACATTTCCAAAAATTTACACTTTATTCAAGGTACATAAGTTGTTGACTTACAAGGGAGTGCTTGATGACACTTGGATGGATGGCAAGAGATCCAATTTAATGATCATTTGTCATTGTGACAAAATGAAGTGTAACAGATTACCCCCTAAAGTACGAAGTGAGAAAAAGTTTAAGGACTGAAGTACTTTATTGTATCAAGGATTGTATCAGAGATCATGGTTGGAAACCTGCAACAATCAATCAAGGATTACAATGCAATATGATAATCACCACTGAGGTAGGAATTCCCATACTTAGAGTAAAGATAACTCAATAAATCAATAGGGAAATACATCATTTCAAAGTAGATATAGGATGGAAACAACCATCAAACATAAAAATCTTTGTATAATCATGAATACAAAACTCCTTCCATCCTGGATGGATGAAACTAGATCCGGGGTCTTGTTCTCCATCTCTCTATCCATAATACAAATCCAACCATGCTAGTAGATGTCTTGAAGTCAAACATGGTAGAAACCACTTGATTAATAGTCAATGATTTGAGCCATTAATAAGTGCGAGAGAAACCACCAATAATGACAATGGCTCTCAAGATACTTCCAATACAATCTCTGAAGTGTGAGTAGATCATTTGATCGAAGGCTAATGATGAGAACCTATCGTTGAAGATGAGAAACATACCTTAAATCATGCAGGTGCCAAAGTACTAAAAAGGGTTTCCAAATCAACTTATTATATAATGAACTTAAGTTGATAGGAAGCGACCTGTCCTAGGAGGGCCTACGACACAAAACTCAATGTCAAGCTTTTAAGAATAGTTTCCAAGGACTGTTTCAATGATGACTAACATGATTGAATGCTAGAAATTGCAAGGTAATTTGAACTGAGTTTTATACTTCTCTTGAACATATTGCAAACACGAAAAAATGACTTGGTAACATTTGACTCAACGATAATACACAAAACCAACTTAGGACTTTCAATGAGGTTCAATTAACTGTAAGACAAATGGATTCCCCAGACCAAAAAGATATGTGATAGAGTTTCATGTTCAAGAACGACATACTTCCTTAAAAACAAGAAACAAACATTTCCTCTCAATTTTCCCCACCATTACTGGCAAGTACCTCTTTATTTTTTACAAGCTTGAGGAGGATAACATATGATTGTCCTGTAAGCTCTTCCTTTGGATGAGTCCTTCGATGTATTTTTAATAAACCCTAAGAAGGAGGGTTCAGTCTCGTCATGCTTAACAAGTCCTATATTGTTTAATTTTACGAGTCTAGTAAAGGGGTAACTCTATGTCGTTTTCATATTTAAAGGGTTTCAAATTGAAACTTATTTAGTTATTTTACCATTAAATTTTGACGAGATCGGAGAAAGTAAATCTCAGTTTGTTTTCAATTTTAGGGACTCAAGAGAAAAACATAGGTAAACTCCACAATGTTATTTTTGTACATTTAGTCTCTCAACCCCAAAAGAGGATAAAATAATGAAAGAGAGAACTCTATTAACCATGACTAGTCAACGTACACCTTTTTCGGAAATATTCTAGTTCAGTCCGTAAAAGGGGTACACTTATATTGAAAGCATGATTTTTCGTTTTCTTTTACGAGTTCGAACAATCAAGTACTCAACGATCTTTTCATTTTTAAGGAGTTTGTAAAGGGTGTAAAGAGAACTCGATGGTTCACTTTTTTGTAATTTTTTAACGAGTTTGAAAAAGTGATAAAAATGTACTCATATTGTCGACTTTCAATTTAATTAACGAGTATGAAAATATGGAAGGAATTGAGTATTTACATGTGTGTTTCACAAGTATGAAAATATAGCAAAAGAGGTTCAGGATTTTCATAAGTTTAAAGAGTCTTGAAAATAATAACCTAAATGAACTTGACATAGGTTTCATTTTATACAAGCTTGAAACAAATAAAAATTATGCTTAAAAGTAGTTTCATTTTACACGAGCTTGAAATAGAGAAAAATTGTGCTTGAGCGTGGTCTCATTTTTACACAAGCTTGAAACATAGAAAACTATGCTTGAAAGTAGTTTCATTTTTACACAAGCTTGAAACCGAGAAAATTATCCTCAAAATAAGTTTTCATGGGCCCCCCCAACATGACTGCAAGGACACATGCCCCCCAAAATTCATTTCATTCACCTAAGTAGACTACAAGATACTAATAGGTGGATGTAATGAAGGATTTTTTATGAGATCATATGAAAGACTTGATTTAACATTTACGATATCTAGTTAAAGACTCAACTCAAATAGGGGAGGATTTGTTTAATTTTTTAATGAGCTTGACATAGGAAAAGAAATGTGCTCACAATGACTTGTTTCATTTTTTAACGAGGTTAACACAGTAAAAGAACTATCCTCAAGAGACCTATTTCATTTTTTTAATGCATTTTACATAGTAAAATAACTATCCTCTCAAATGACTTGTTTCATGGCTTCTAAATGGAAGAAACACATGTCAAGGGGCAATCCTTGATCATGGCTCCCAAAAGGTCTTAATCAGATGGAAGAACAATTCTCTAGAAGGAACACATGTCAAGGGGATCAATAGGGATAATAAAATCATATTCAAATTCCCCCATTGAATTCTTGACCATGTCAATTACTGGATCTAAGTCAAAATAAGTTGGGAAAACAATGAGAGGCTCGCTTGCATTGGTAACTAAAAATATGGGAAAGTTTGCCACATAATTAACCCATAATAGGGTATGTACCACTTGTATATAACTAAAATTTAGGGGTGTGAGATGACTAGTATTGCAAGCAAGATCAATGTATGAAATTTTAACAACCGTCATAATGTTTCAATTGTGAGGGAAGGACACCACACAAAAGAGTGTCGATATGACAACTTTCATAGCATAAACATAATCTTCCCCAAGGAGAAAATTGAAATCTAAGGAACCTTGGACTACCATAATATCAATACAAACATTTTTACCTTCCAATGTAATAGGTAAATTAGGAAGGATTCCTAAAGGTTAACTAACAATTTTGTTAAAACCTAAGAAATTCTATGTAACAAGTAAAAGTTGAGGGGAACTCGAAGCTTTCTAGGCAGATGAGGATAAAATACTGACATAAGCAAATTCGTCTCCATTTGTGTGTCGCACATTATTACCATAAGCCTTCACAATGATTTGGAAAGGAGTGGAAGAAGGAAGGCGAATTTATGTCAGTCTACTCCAATCAAAAGAAATAGCCTCATTACTTGGATGGGGTTCAAAAGAGACAGATGAAATTCCCCCATGTGTAGAATAATTTGAGGTAACATGAAGAACCTAAGAGGTATAAAGTTCACTCTCTAAAGGGAGAGTGAGATCGAATGAAGATGGATTCGATTCGATCACTTGATCAACAAATGGTCCATCAACCTGAGTGATACATGTTTCACTCTCCAATGGAAGAGTGGAATTTACTGTACTTGGATTTAGATCAATCACTTCGTCAATTGACAGTAGGTTGGGATAAATTTTACAATGATTAGTTGGAAGTTGTTGTTATGAAATAGTAAGTTTTTCCAACAATTTTTAGGCTTCATCCATTTGAGGAAAAAGTTGACTATTATGAGTCCCTTTGCATAACCTACAAGGAAACCCAACTTTAACCTTTTTCCCTAGAATCTGAGAATCACTGGTTGATGGATCAACAGTAAGTTGATAAGAATTATTCGACCATACCTCCAAAACCTTAGTAATACCAGGACAATTGATAAGGAAGTAGTAAACCTTACAAATCTTGCAAGGGCATTTGGGCTTACGATGCATTTTATAAGTTTCCTCAACATTACCAATACTTACAGCCATGGTTGGTTGGTTGACTAATTTCTTATCTTGCTTCTTCTTCTTCCCTTTCTTCTTCTTCTTAGTTACCTTGTTACTAGGATTGAGGATTTTACCAAGTGAAGAGGAAGAAAGGGAGGAGGACATGTTGGGTGAAAAAGGTAAAGAGTCAATAGTAGGTTGGTGACATTGAGATGGTGAACTCAGCTGAGGTGATAAACTCAGTTGAGCTGGTATAATTGGAGTATTTCGAATTAAAGAAGTTAAGAACAGACATACAAGTAAACCTATCATGAATGAAGGAAGTGATAATGTAGCCATATAAGGAGGACCGACATTTGAAAAATTAGGGAATGGATTAGGATTCCCATTAAAAGTGAGTTCTTTATCGAGAACTTTTGACATTGTTTCCATTAGATTCAATAAAAATAATTTTTTATTATTAAAATGAAATAATATTCACAATCCACACCTAATATCTTGTAAAAAAATAAAAACAAACATATAACACATGCTGCTAAATCTAAAGGTTCAAACCACGTAAACAAGCTTTTCACAACGAAATCACTAGTTAGTAATGAAATAGAACATCACAAAATCAAAGTGAAAAGTGGTTGTAGATAGGAGCGAGTGGAACAGGTTACACTAACAACTTGCTTAATGAAACAATATGGTGTAATTAACTTCACTTATTCCATCTTGAGTGAATATTTCCCTCCGAAAAGTGAAAGTGAGGCTAGTCAACATCTATTCCAGGTACAACAGGACCTTCCCTCTGCCGTCACCTCAGGTAATAGCCCTAGGATTATGGTCACTATGGTTACCAACAACAACAATTCTACTTGGGGGAACAATCATAGATCATACATACACGCAAGGGCAGAGTAACAATGTTGAATTCCCTTGAAAGCTCCTCAACATGTTTAATTAGAGGTTTAATTTAAGGTGAACCCAAGTCCCTTTCAGCACCATTGTAATACGTTCAAATCACTCTATCATATCCAATGAAGTCGGTACAATCACTTCACCAAGTATGACATGATCTCATGCTTAACTCATTTGTAAGGGGATCTTTCCATAGTAAAATTGAAATAACTATATTTATCTACCTATCACAAGATTCTAATTCTTTTTTGTAGCTTTAGAAAGTTTACTAACTTCCCTACTTGAAATGCATACAACATAATCTACTGTAGGTATAGAGAGCTCTAAAAATAATAAAAATTATAAATGAATTTTATTATTGTTGAGTTATTAACTGTTATTTACTCAAAGGGCAACTAGACGTGAAACTAATGGTATTATGACTTGAATCAAAACTCTAATGGATCAAATATGAAATTTGTAATCTCTTCATTTTGATGAATTCTAGCTAGAGTAAGCAAATAGGTTCTTATTTAAAATATTAACTCCAGAATGTACCACTTCTAATTTTCCAATGCAACTCAAAGCTCTAAGTCTCAAACCACATAATGTAATCTATGCACAATTTTCTTGAAAACTATGCTAATGTAATCTATGCACAATTTTTGTTCATGAAATTATAATTATAACCATGCAAATATAATCTATGTAAGAGAATTCTTCAAAACAAACACAAGATGATACCAAATCAGCGAAAGAACAAGACTGCTTCTCTTCACTAATACAACTAAAGAACCAATCAAGTGTAAGTAAAGTAAATCAGGTGAAAATTCCAAAGATAAAAAAAAATTACACTCAAAATAAATTAACACTCAAACACAATGCCCTGCCCCCCACCCCCCAAATGACTGAGGGGGAATTGTTTCTGCAAAAATGAAAGAAAAACATGCAAAAATTGTTAAGAAACTGAGAAAAATATTTGAGCAATGACAAAAGGAAATCAAATTCAAAACATCTAATAAAATCCTTAAAATGAAGATGCTTGAATGAATGTTATCAAATCGACGCTTAAAGTGTAATTCTGATTAAAATTTAGTACTATAATAAAAATGACTTATGTTTTAAATGTAACACAAGAAGCACATCTCATTAAAAGACTAATTCTTGAGAAACCCTACCTTTCAATCCTTGAAAATGGAAAAATATCAAGAAAACTCCTTTACAACACCCAATCAAACACATAAAGGCTGACTGGAGGCATAAACAAGTGTAATGAAACCTCAAAAAACAAAAATTCAGGCTTTAATGAGAGGAAAGGCTATTTTTTTTTTAAATCTCAGAGTATGCACAGGTAGACAGTAGAGTACAGTGAATATACACACTATTTCTAAAGGTAATTTATGCATGTCTACTCTCTTCATCTTAACAAGAACCACGTAGGTCGAGAAACTTAAAGAAAAAATAAAAAATTATCCAAACAAATAACAAAATTTTAAAGATCATTAACTTGTCAAGACTGAGATAAAGCTATCAAAAAGGTTGGAGAATAAAAAACAATGATCTGGAAGAGAACAAGACATTCTGCAGTGGAGTTTCCAATTTGTTGTGAGGACAAAACACAAGTAAGGGAAAAAGAAATCTCCCTAGGTTTTCAACAAAATCCAGTAACAAACAAACAATCAAGCTAATTCCTTCCCTAAATCTATATTCTCTTTAATCATAATCTAACAAGGTGAGAAAAGGAAATTCATACCTTATTAAAACATGCTTGATGAATATCCCCCTTTGTGCTTCAGTGTAGCTCCTCCATCCTTGAATCCAAACTTGCACATATGGAAACAACAACAAATCAAAGGAATATGCATCACAAGTGATTCAATATTCAAAATTGTGATCATGGAGACTAGTAACAAACATCATTCCAATGTAAAAATAGAAATAACATCAACCATCCATGAAATTCATCAATTATTCCATTATGCAGTGAGAAGAAATGCTTGCTTGTACTAATTTCAAAAACATCAAAGAGCTACAAAACTTGTGGCTTGATGTTGTGAATCTCCTCCCACTTATCTCAATCCTCTCCAAGAATGATAATCTCTCCAACCTAATTTCTCCAGCATAAACTTATTCTCAGTAGCCTCCCTCAACTCCCCACCTATGGCTTGATTAAAAGACCAAAAGGAAGTAGTCTGAGATCCTTAGTCCAAGGAAGAGATCCACTAAAAGAGGGATGAGGGCTACTTGAAGAATGGGAATTAGATCCATCAAAAATGAGGTTAGGATCGAATAAACATGAGTTCGAGGCTTTTTGTTGGGAATGATTTTCCCAGCAATGCTTCTATATCTCAATTTTTATTTTTACCTTTTATTGAGTCATGTGCAAAATTTTAATGGAAGACAGAGTGCACATCTACACATAGATCAATGGCAGTAACTGCACATGTGTAGAAACTGGCTAGGAAACTGTACAAGAGACTAAAAGTAGGTTTATTTTACCATATTTCCCAGAATTTACAATTTATTTAAGGTATATAAGCTGTTGACATACAAGGGAGTTCTTAATGAAACTTGGATGGATGGTGAGAGGTCCAATTTAATGATAATTTTCCATGGTGACAAAATGAAGTGTAACATGTGGCAATCTCAATCTTGCACAAGAAGTACTAGTGTGACTTCATCTACTAGCAAAAAAAGAAATAGAAGTACTGGAAATGAAAAACAGGTTACTGATAGGATATCAGGTGACTTCTCTAAAGGGTGACGTCATAGAGTAACTCCAAAAATAGTGGATACTATTGAATTATTTAGATCCAAGAGTGCACCTAAAGTAGAGAGTATAGAAGAAATGATGGACATGAAATTTGATAGAGTTGTACTACCTGATTGGGTTAGTACTTATTTGCAATAAAGTCATAGAATGATGGAAGAAATTGTTGAATATGGCATTAGTTTTGATGAGCCTTTTGTCACATTTTCGGATGCAAATTATGATAGGGTTGTAAGAGAGTTAATATTGAAAGAATATTCTAACAGAAAGGTTGTTGATGGGACAAAATTGAATGTTGATTTGACTTTAGTTGCAATTCTTGGATTGATGAAATTGCATTGAGCTGGTGGTGAAGCACTTGTGGATTCTTTTGGTTGATGTCAAGCAGAAAATAAAAAGCTGAAGGAAAAAATAAAAGAGGTAGAAAATGCTCTAAGTGTGGGTCCTTTGTTGAAGACTCCATTGGAGATACTTAGTGGATCTAATAGGTTTGAGAAACCTGCTAATATTCTTAGTACAGTGAAATTGCATATCATTAATGATATATCTGAAATATTGTGGATCATTGAATCTTCATGGTAACTTTCTTTTGATCTTTTGAATTTAAAGCAAAGAAAAGTATATTTTGTCAAATTGGTCAAGAGTGAACTGGAGGGAGACAAGAAATTTGTGGACAATGACCTATTAAATTTTAGTCAGAAGCTTGAACCAGTGTTTAAACTAGAAAGAGATAAAACGGCACAACCTGATGTTTATCAGTGTTATAGGACAAATTGACCTCCTAATCAACTCATAGGAGAAAGACAAGATGACTGAAAGAATGACCACAGTTGTAAGCCCAGAATCCACACTAATGCTCTCTGTACATAGATAAGTTGCTTTGTAAATCTTGTTTAGAAGCATAAAGGAGCGTTAGTCAACCTGCTAACTCTTGTTGTAAGACTAGGGGGAGCATTAGTGAACTTTAGTGATGCTCAAGTGGTTATGCCAACGAATCTGCCATAAAATATCTAGATATTATTTCCCTAAATTTGTGCAAGAAAAGCAGGGAAACTCCAAAAATCAAGATATTTGGAGAAATTCTATTCCAAAAATAGGGGCAAATGCGAAAAATTTGGTAAAAGAGGCAAGTTCATGGTTTTTACCCAAATCAACTATAGGTGGAGTTTGGCAACCCTAATTCGATTGCTATATAAGCAATGAGAGGGCCATTGCACAAGGGTGAGAGAATTTAGAAGGATAGTACATGGTGTTGTTGTGATATTGTCATATTCTTGAAGGAGCTAGCTGAAATAAGGAGAGAGAGAGAGAGGAAGAAGGGGTAAGGAAGGCTGATACAACAAGGTTTTTGTAATCACTCTTTTGAATATAGGACTAGGGTTGTGTTCAACTACTCAAAGTGTTCGTGATATTGTGCATTTATTTGTTCATTCCGATGCTTATTATGTTTAGTAGATTAGTACACATTTCTACATGTTTGTTACAAATTCTTACATTAATTGTGAGGAGTATATGTTGTGATTGGTTTGCTTTGTTCTTTTTTGCAGGAATCATCTTTGCGCCTGTCAGGAGGAGTTCTTCTTGCCACACAAAAAACCCCGAGCTAATCTAGAAAGAACCAAAGGTGATCCTTTCTCCATATCCTTTCAATATATGTTAGATAGATGAGCATGTGTGTAACAGGTACCTTTTGTAGATAACCTTACAGTCTGTCGGAAGTCCCAAGAAGACTTTCGAGGGTATTTTTCATCCCCTGCATTTTACACCATAGTAGAATTAGCGACTCCGTTTGGGACTTTTTGTGGTAAAAACACAACCCCCCTGGCCCCATTATTGATGTGTTCACTTCAAATAATGGGGACCCTTTCTATAAAATTTTGGCTAAACACCTTTTAGGATTTTTATTTAGTTAGTTATCCTATGCTTTTGTTAATTTTTTACTTTCTTTGGATTCTTATTTTGATTGCTTTGTTAGAATCAATTTTTTATGAGCTTACCATTGACATTTGTTTAGCCTCATTTGGTCAACGAGTTTGAAAATGGTACTCCTTTGAAGTCTCATCATTTATCTAGCCTAGGTTAAAAATGCATAAAATGTACAATATTGCATTTTGTAAATAAATTAATTCAATAATGCATTTATTTTAAATAT